>RJWJ010011148.1:0-45237 GCA_004363605.1 Indri indri
ATGAGGATTCCCCTTTCTTCACATCCTAGCCAGCATTCATTATTGTCTGTCTTTTTGATAAAAGCTATTTTAACTGGGGTGAGATGATATCTCATTGCAATTTTGATTTGCATTTCTCTGATGACTGATGATGTGGAACATTTTTTCATATAGCTGTGGCAGCTTGTATGTCTTTTTTTGAGAAATGTCTATTCAGATCCTTTGCCCATTTTTAATTAGATTATTTATTTTTTCCTATTGAGTAATTGGAGGTCTTTATATATTCTAGTTATTAATCTCTTGCCAAGGTAGTTTGCAAATATTTTCTCCCATTCTGTGTGTTATCTCTTCACTTTATTGATTGTTTCCTTTGTTGTGCAGAGGCTTTTTAACTTGGTATGATCCCATTTGTCCAATTTTGCTTTGGTTGCCTTTCCATATTTAAACATGGGAGAATGAGAAAAGGATGAAGGTGAGGAATTGGCCTCTGATGACTATGTCTACATATATCACAACATAAACATGTAATGTAAACAAAAAAAAATTGCTGTTCTCTGTAAGATCACCTACTAACTACTTAAAATTGCTTAACTATGGCCTTGTGATTTTTACTTATCATCTGGAATATTTAGCTCTGCAGACATCTACTTGTCTGTAAATTTGCAAGATTTGTATCTAAGTAATTTATCTGAAAGCTGTATTTGCAGATTAGGACCAGTGTTTGAGTAAGATTACTTATTTATTTGAAAAAATTTTGAATGCAACAAGGAGAGACTGATTGAAATAATTAGGTGGCTACCCCTTGGTGCTGCCCAGGGGTATAGAGAATTCAGGTTTTTAGTGGCCCCGTGATTACAAAATATGTTAAGTCATGATGTGCATACAGCATGAGTGAGTTCATTGTGAATGAAAAAAAAGCAGATCTGTTTAAATGCATGCTTATGTCCGGTTTGCATATATGAGGCATCTTCTGTGTGCTTGGTGCCATCATATATGGGCAAATATCTGTGTATCACTCAGGCACACTCAAAGGTTCTGGTAAATGGATTAAATCCTTCTGGCAGCATTCCCTGTATTAATACCTAATTGGAATGGTGGTCATCTTTTCCTGATTATGTTCTTCAGCATGCTGTCTTTACTTTTTTTCCCTTTTCTTTATTCATCTACATTCTTCTGTTTGATTTCTTTCTATAAGAAACCAAAAATTTGATAGCAGAGAAAGAAAAACCTTACATACACTATATTTTATTTTATGCTTAATTTTCTCTAGTTATTCAAAGATTAAAAAGTAAAGGTAAAAAAAATAAGGCAGAGAACTCTATAATTGGATTAGATGTACAACTTGTCTTCAAAATATGTTTCTTTCACTCATTCTTTTTTGCTTAACCTAAACACCCTTTGCTATAATTTAGAAAGGAACCTTGGCATAAAGTCACAGTGTAAAATACCAAAATGATTTATGGCCTGCTAAATATACAAAGTCATTTTTCTCTATGATCACATAGTTCAACCAAAGGACTATCGAACGGATGTTAGGAGCCTTATTGGCCCTGGGTATCCAGTTTGTCCTTCTAGGCCTCAGTCTCCTCATCTGTAAAATGAGAAGATTATCCTAGCCGAGTGAACTCAAATGTTCTCTTCTGATTATAATTTTATATATTTTACATTTGATTACACAGCATGAGCATTTGGCACTTTGCTGGCAAATTTAATCAACATAGACAAATAGCTTGAATGTCAATCAAACCATAAATGTTAATTTAATTAACTAGAAAGATTCTTCTCCAAAATAAAAGGTCAGCATTCCAGTTTGAAACAATATCAGAGATCCTAATTTTACATTTAGGACACATTTCCTTAACTAGTGCTTCTACCAAAAAAAAAAGATATTAACATGTATATTCTAAACACTGTCCCCCTTCAGTGATGATTAGCACATAACTAAAAACAGAATGAAATGTTCCGGACGGATATATGCATACACAAAGGGGGCAATGCGCACCCTCCGAGAGATGGACATGCTTGGGACTGGGACTTGGGGGGAAGGGGGGGCAAGGGCATCATACGTAACCTAAACACCTGTACCCCTATAAACAACAAACAATAAAAAAAATAAAAAAAATAAAAAAAAATAAAAAAAAAAGAATGAAATGTTCCTTCATTACCTGGTTTTCTGGGAATAATTCCCTTTGAAACAGGGTGACTATAATGTAATAAAATCTCCATAAATTGCATTAAGTTTTCTGAGCAGTGGAAATATTCCTGGTAAATTTTGTATATTTTTCATTTATTCATTCTCAGCTGGAGATAAAGAGTTCCCAAAATAAATAAAACAATGCTGAAGTTTTCCCCCAGTCCCCCGCCTCTATGCTCTTCTTTTGTTCTGGTCAGAAATTTGTCCAGCTGGAAATCTGGAGAACTAGACTCAGTTGATTCTGTCATTCCGTCACAGGCTTCTTCCAGAATGTGGAACTGCCCTACCCTTATTTGCCCTGTACCACAGCAATTTTTCTTTACTGCTTGTCTTTCTTCACGTAGGCAGACCCAGTCTCTCCTTCTACCTCTTATAGCCCTGATCAATACTTTGGACTTTCTGCTGACTCCTATGTCACATTGTCCAGGCTATGTGACTTTATTTTGCTCCATATTTAATGATAATTTATTAGTACAGCAACACTTTTCTCATCCCTAATACCATACCCTTATGCTTCCTGTATTTTAAACTCAGGTAGTGAATTTCCTGGTAAGAATTTCCTGTGTCACTGGATTGTATCACCTTTGCAAATTGGAGGTTACTAAACTAAGATAGAAAACTCATTTCCTTGGCATAGTCAAAGTATTATATTTTATACATAAAAAAAGTTAGTTTATAGTTTGAATGGGATGTGCCAATTTTCTAAGAACTAGAACACAGTACATTATAAGTAGTAGTGGATATGTACCAAAACAATTTTATATCTATTGAGAACTCAGAAAGTACTTCTGTGCCTCAAAGGAATCATTATGCACACTAATTATTGTGGTACACTGCAGAAATGGTGGTTAGTAGAGGTTTCTTTTGATAGAAGGGCAGATAAATCAACTTCCCTGTAGTTAATTCTTTAGATGGTGCATAATCCTTTTATGCAAATGGAGGTCTTCCTGAAGCTTACATTGAGGTCTACACTCTAACAGAGTTATGATATATGGAAGAAAATTCAAAGCCAAGAAAGTTCTTTGTAATATACTTGACCCGGGGATCATTAGAACATTTCAGCATAACTTAACTGCCAGTAGAAAGAACAGTGCTTTACAAGAGCTAACTAAAGCAGCTGGAGCAAGAATCATATTAAACATGATAGTTCCAGAAGAACATATTTCAAAAAACAATTGTAAAGCTAGATGTTCAGCCAGGTGACAAATGTCTTTCTTGTATCTGTGAATTCTGGTCACAAACTACAGAAGTATAGTTTCAAGTTTCAAAATATGATTCCAGGATCATGAAAGTAGGGACATGTCTAAAATAGGACTGTACTAGTTATTATACTGTTAATCAAGGACAAACTATTTTCTTTTTTGAAAAGGAAATAACTGATATGACCCAGTTTCAAATGGTCTAAATATTCTCATTTCCACTTGTTGCTTGATCATACCAACATATGGTGTGTTTATCAATCACTTAATACATATAAAGAGATGATCATAACTTGATTTAATCTAGCATTTATTTATTTTCTAGACCTTCAGAAAATAGCTTTACTTGAATCCACCATTATTGGCCATGTTTTTTTTAGAAGTAAAAACAGGTAAGTGTAACTATCATTTCTCCCTACATGCAGGAATGTTGCATCCATTTATCCAATTTGCTAAAACAGGCCTTAATTAAGTTACCTCTGCAAGTAAGGCCCTGATATGCTAAGAATCAGACACTGAATAAGACAGAGATTTTCAGCCAAGGCATCAACAGTCTAGATAAGCAGATCAACCACATTGTTGTATACAAGAAAGAAAGAGCATATCCTCAAGAGAGAATAACAGCAGCAAAGCCATGGAAATGTGAACATTTAAGGGGATTTGGGAATACAATATAATAGCTACTAAGCACTGCTCTAGGCATGATGCTAAGAGTTTCAAATATATTATTTTATGCCATTCCCACAACTGTCCTTCAAGTTAAGTTTACTTTCTATGTTTTACATATAGGAAGCTAAGGATTAAGGGGTTAATAACTTGACCAAATTGACACATCTAGTAAACTTCACAGTCATGATTTAAATTTTATTCTAACTCTGAGGCCTGTGTTTGTTAAAACACTGTGTGGTAACATGAGTGGTTTAGCGTAGCTGGAGAAGAGACTTCTGGGAAGGGTGGTAGAATCATGATCTCTTTACCAGGCTGGTAACAGGCCTATGGACCATGTGCGCTGTGCTTGTATTTTTCTGATCCTCAAAATTTCATTCATGAATGTAAGTTATTTCCAGGATTATTGTAATACCAAATACCTCTTCTGTCAGATTTCTGAGGGGAAAATAACAAATGCTTTCTGGTATCTTAAAAATATAGATTTGCATTCTTGATGTGACTTCTTGTAACTTGCAAAACATACCAGTTTTTAATATGTAGACTATTGACCTGAACACGTCTCCTTTCTTGTCGTCTTTCACCGTTCATTCCCACAGACACACCCTACACCTCATCATAAGCAGAAATCCCTGCCTGATCTTGCTTTTCAGCATTCCACTCTCCAACCGCCAGCTACTTTCCTCTAGTTTATTTTTAATGCTCCAAACCTAAGATATTCTTCAATCCTACACAGCAATGTAGTTGTTAAGCCAACCAATTCTTCCTTATTTCTCATTCCATTAATATTTCTTCCCTCTGTTTAGAAAGTTTAAAGTCCATCTTTGTTATCTCTTATGCATAGCTGTACTTAATTCCTTAATTCCCTTGCTCCTCTTTCTTCCAGACTTTGCCTCCTTCTCCACTCATTTTGCAAAACATGGCAGGAAAAGCCAAACCATGTTGAGTGCCCGACCCCTCTACATATACTGCCAACTTCAAGTGGCTCTCAGGCTGCCCAGTGATTCCCCTTCCATTCTCCTTCTCTTTCTCTGCTTGACTTCTTCCCTGCAAATCTTCAACAATTCCTTCCCAATCCTCAACCTCAGCTGATTACTTCGCTTGCTGTTTCAGTAAAAACATAGAAACAATTAGAAGAGAATTACCTCCCTTTACCGACCCCCATCCCTTCCCTTACACTCCAAGAAAGTCCTAGCCCTCTGCTTATATACTAGACACCATCCCTTTTTGCCAACTCATGGGCATTGTTCTAGAAAATCCCACCCAGCCCCTTTTTTTTTTAGCACCATCCACCTTTCTTTCTCTAATGGATTACTTCCATCAGCATGTAAACATATGACAGGGTTCATTTCTTGAACTTCTTCTCTTTAAAGCTATACTCACTCACTTATGTATTTCATCCAGACTCCTGGTTTTAATTACTATCTATTAATTAATAATGCTTAAATTTAAATCTCTGCTCCGGGCCTCTCCCTCAGTTCACATTTGAATATTCTGCTGCCTAGTTTATACCTCTAGTTGGATATCCAATAGTCATCTAGAACTTAATTCATCCAAACTGTTCTTCCTTCCACATTTGATTCGTGATCTTCCCTATTTTAGTTAAAAGCAACTCCAAACTTCCAGTGGCTAAGGCTGAAAATCCTGAAGTCATCCTGGTTTTCATCTTCCCCTCATGCCCCATATCTAATCTGCCAGCAAATTGTGTCGGCTCCACCTTCAAAATACATCCGAAATCTAATCTTTTCTCACTATATCACGCTGGACCAGAATATCATCTTCTCTCACCTTTATTCAAGTAACAACCCTAACTGGTTTCCCTCTTTCTGTTCTTGCACCTGTAGGCCTATTTTGAATTCAGTAGCCAGAGTGATTATATTCCAACATAAGTCATATAATATTATTTCTTGCCTTAAAACCCTCTAGTCACTCCTTTTCCACCTAGAATAAGAGCCAAGATCTACACAGTGGCCTCCAAAGCATCACAAAGTCTAGCCCCTGTTACTCCTCTAAGCCATCTATTTTCTCACTGTGCTTTAGCTACACTAGTGTCCTCATTTTTTTTTTTTTTATTTTAAAAATGTTAAGAGAGTACAAATGTTTTTGTTGCATGGCTTGAGGTCGGGGCTATGTGCCCATCACTCAAACAGTGCTCATTTTACCTGTTAGGTAAGTTTTTGTCCCCTTCCTCCTACCCTCCTCCCCTGCCTGATTTCCAGTGACTTTTACTTCCCTCTGTGCACTTGTGTGCCCATTGTTAATTCCAATTTATTAGAGAGTACATGTGGTGTTTATTTGTCCATTCTTGAGATACCCCTCTTAGGATAACGGTCTCATTCTTCCTCAAACAAAACAGGCAATCTCTGGCCTCAGGACCTTTACTTGATGTTCTCTCTGCTAAGAATGCGGTTCCTCCAGTATTTGCTTTATGTGGTCTCTCAGTTTCTTCAAGTGCTCCCTAAAATGTCCTGTTGGTAAAGCCTTCTGTAGCTATGCTTTATGCTCTATGAAATTGTAATGACAATTTCCTCTAGCTCTCCCTATCCTCCTTTCTCTGTCATATTTTTTCTCCATAGGATTTGTCACTATGCAAAGTGCTATATAATTTACCTATTTATTAGGTTTATTATCAGTGTCCCCACTAATGTTTCTATTAGTGCAGGAATTTTGGGCTATTTGTTCACTGCTATATTCCCTGGGCTTAGAATAGTACTTAGCACATAGTAGGAACTCAATAAATATCTGTTAATAAATGAATACATCTGTAGGAAGTTCTATCACAAATGCAACTAATGCAGGTAAATAAATATTCAAATACATTGTCCAAGTCTTAACCCAAGATGGTACGGAACCTTCTTAAACTATTGCAACCTATATTAATATTTTCTTTTCTTTGTATTCTTTTCATTCATATCATACATGTCTATGTGTAGAAAGACAATCTATGTTTTATCATTTTTATGTCAACACTCCATTCATTACACTTTATTTAATTTACACATGAATTTCAGTATTTGTCACCTTCAATCTCTTATCACAGAATTTACTATGCAATGCCATCCAAAGGTGAAAGATAGAACTTACAATTTGTTTTTGAAAGGTAAAAAAAGAGAGAACATCAGTTGAAACTTTCCTCACAATATTTCCTTTAGAAAAACTTTAAAAACCAGAAAGAATTTTAGGTACTGTATTTGCAGTAGTTTGGTGATTTTTTTCATCAATGTTTGCAATATATTTATTCTCTTTTTATAAAAATTAGAGCAAAGCTGTACTATCTGTATTATAAATGTTTATCAATATTCTGATATTATATTGATATAATACTGATGTTATCTATTACATTATTTAATGCCAAATCAAAAGTTAGGAAAAAATTATTATTGCATGATTCTTATGATTTAATATGATCTTTCTTATTAACTAGTTTACAGAATGTTATGGTGCTAAAACATGAACCCTTTTTGTACAAAATACTACTGAGACATCACTGTCTGCTATGTCTATATTTTTTACTTGTACAAATTTATGGTGTACATGTGCAATTTGTTATATGTACAGATATGCATAGATTGTGTAATGGTTAAGTGAGAACTTTTAGGATATCCATCACCCAGATAACATACATTATGCCCACTAACTAATTTCTCATCATCCAACCCCCTCCTTCTCCCTAACCCTCTGTCTCCTTTGTCTATCATTCTACTCTCTACATCCATGGGTACACATTTATATGTATATATTTTTTAAAGTCAATAAGCATGATTTAAAATAGTTTACCATTCCACCTGACATTTGACATATTGTAGGCACTTTGGGACCAGTTCTCAAAGCAGGCCCATGTAAATTATCAATGCTGGAATGGAAAAGAAAGCACTGAAATCAGGGCTCTCTTTGGAGACAGAAGGAGGAGCATGCAGACTACCAAATCCAAGTAATATTGTTAGAGTAAAACTGGGTGGCAGGGTTGGGGTTCACTCTTCAAATAACAAATACATTGCCTCAGCCTGAATGGGTAAATGAAAAGGACAAGGCTAACTAGTAATTAAGGAGAAAGACCCAAACCAAGAGAAGCAAACATAAAGAGCAATGCAAAGTTGCCATATTTTGCTTTCCTCAGGCTCACTTCTCGAGAACTCTATTATCAAAGGCTTAGTCAACTGTGCCCAGCAAACAAGTGTAGGTGTTTAGCAAATTTTAATGCATTACAGCTTTCCTTATCAATTTTTTTGACATACTCTTTAATTAAAATGTTACTTCCATAACTGATGATGTTACTTATTGATTCAATTGTAAGATCAAATTTATCTATTGGTAAAATATGGTATATTAATAATAAAGGCATTTGTGTTATATGAGGTATTTTGATTTTTTAAATTAGACTTTTATTTGAAGGTATTTCAATAGATAGAGCTATAAAGAGGTCATAAATTTCATTCAGCAATCTTTTTGTTAGTGATATCTGCATTAATGTCTTGAGATTTTACACAATCACATTTACACATCTATTACATCTAATAAGATAAAGCAAATAGGCAATTGTTTTCACATCGTAGAACATATGTATACATGTAAATTATATATTCTAAATATGTGTACTGAAAAAGGCTTAGAAATGATAACATAGCAAAAGCAATGAGCATAAAAATTGTGGTTCTAAATATCATTTCTAATTAATAGGAAACAGCTTCTTGGAAGAATGGCTGATTACAGATATAAATCAATAAATGCACAAAATGAGTCAGGGATATTTATTGGGTCAGAAAGCAAATAGAAAAACATAGAAACTTATATGAAAAAACTGCAGCAGGAGAAAAACATGAAAACTTACATGAAGGGGGTCTCGTTGGCCAATACTTTTTGTGTGCTAAAAAAAATTGACTGCAGTTAATACAGGTACTGTAAATATGTACAAATCAAAGAGTTTATAATGATACTAAGAAAGAGAAAGCCAAACAAAAGCAAAACAATGACAGATACCACACATTGGTGGTAACTAAGGACACTGACTTCTTTCTCTAAAAATTGTCAATTAGAATAAAAGAATAAAACATCTTTTGGTAGAAGAATTCTGTATGGAAATTCTCTCATGTGATATAACTAAGAATAATCAACATTTTTGCAAATCCAATGAAGTCACTGATTCAGGCAAAATCATTAATTAATAAAATATTGGATAAGAAATCAGATGTCACTGTCTTGACTTACTGTTCAAACTTAGAATCACTAAAAGCAGAACAACCCAACATTATGTGACACGTTGATCCCAATATGTTGGAAAAGGAAATACACAGAATTACTATAGAAATATTCTTGTAAAAAAATAAAAAGTACCTGAATCTAATCAAGTCTTTAGAATTAACTGATAGTTTACAAAAAATACAGATGATTGTGGAACAAATTAAATGATACCATATGTTTAAAATATAGAACATTGTAGAAAAATGTTTCTTAATTAAGCCAATGATAGGAAAAAAGACAGATGGGAGAAGAGGGTTACAATAAAATAAACTTAAGATGTATGAAAATCAATGGCAATGTGCAGACATTGTTTATGTCCTGATTCAAACAAAGCAACAGAAAAACAAAATTTGGGAGAGAATCAGAGAAATTTAAAAATGATCCGGTTGTTAGATAATACCAAGGAGTTATCCTTAATTTTATTAGGTGTGGAAATGGCCAAGTGCTTATGTAAATAAAAGCCCATATATTTAAAAAATAAATACTGAAGTTTATTAATATATTAATGACATGCTTTCTGAGACTTGCTTTAAAATACTTTACAAAAAAGATATAAAATACATGATATGACTGACAAAATCTTGACATTTATCAAACTTGGGAAATGGATGCTACGACTAAATTATGTTCCCTTTCCCAAATTCCTGTGTTGAAGAACTAAACCCCAGGTGACTATATTTGGAAATAGGGCTTTTAGGAGGTCACTAAGGTTATATGAGGTCATAAGGATGGGGTCCTTATCTGATAAAATTGGTGGCCTTATAAGAAGAGGAAGAGATAGAGAGAGAGCTGCCTCTTTCTCTCTCTCCATGTGCATGTAATGAAGACAGGCCATGCGCAGTCACAGTGAAAAGACAGCTGTCTACAAGCCAGAAAGAGAGCCCTCACCAGACACTGAATCAGCCTGCATCTTTATCTTGGATTTCCCAGCCACCAGAACTGTGAGAGAGAAATTTCTGTTGTCTAAGCCACCCAGTCTATGGTATTTTGTTACGGAAGCCTGAGCAGACTAAGACAATGAATATATGGGAATTTATTATGTTAAGATCTCTTATTTTATGTATTTTGAAAATTAAAAACTCTTCTGCTGAAAGTTTCTGACCATGTCAATAAAAACAAAATGTTATTTGAAATTAAAATTCTCAATTTACTCCTCTTAGCTCCCTAACCCCAATCCATCTGATCTTGTAGCTTTCCTGATAATGTATATAATCCACTGTAATTTATAGCCTACGAGAGAAATCCCAAGCTGCTTAACCAGCCACTTTTTCCCATAATTAAGCACCAAATGAATCTTTCCAGAAATGTCTCCCTCTGTTCTCTGTAACATATCCTTATCCTTCAACCAAAGGAAGCCAACTTTACATCACCAAAAATGACCTCTCTCCATTTATACTTGTAATAATTCTTTAAGACCAGCTCAATTTTTACACTAGAATAAAAAAAAAGATAGCTAAGCAGTTACTATACCCATGCAGCTAAATAAATGAAGGCTATGTAGGTTCTGACATCAGCTTTCAATTTTTCCTTCCTGGGGGACTGGTAATAACCTTTAATCAGTGTGGCTAAGAGATTACTTCAGAGAGAGCTATAGATCCTCTCCTGTGGATCTCACACTGTGAGACCCACTGGTGCAGGGATATCTCCTAGCTTTGCTGCCTTTGTTGATAAATTCTTAGTTTTTTCACTTTAAACACTTGCATTGTGTTCAGCCCATGCACATGAAGTGTTATTATTCTTTTACTTGCCACATTTTCTTCCCCTTTACTACCACCTTCTTTTCCACACACATCCTAGGATTTCAATTTTAACTTCCTAAAATGCATTTTTCCTTATTCTTTTAGTTCATTTAATTATATACCTACTTACACACACCCAGGTTTCAAGTCTTTGGTTTAAAAAATAAAAACACTTTATCTAGACTTTTATGCACCTTGCCTTTTCTAACTTAACAGCTTATTATGGAAATACCTCCACATCAGCTGATAGAGATTTAACTCATTTTTAGAATAACTTCATAATATTTCTCAGCAATGACATGTCATAATTTACTTAACTATTTCCCTATTAAGGGATATTTGTTTTTTCTTTTATAGTTTTGCTACCAAAATGGTGCATCAATGAACCTCTTTGTACATAGTAGTGGTTTTAATTCTATGGGAGTGAAATGATTGGTATGTGTGTTTTTAATTTGAACACGTTTTCACTGAAAAGTGTGTGATAGTTATTTCTTTGAGCAATGCATGAAAGTACCCTATTACATGGGGGATATTAAGCACTATCACACTTTTGAACATATGCCCACCTATTGGGGAAAGAGGGCCTATCTCATGGTTACCTTCATTTGCATTCCTTCACACCCTTGGGTGGTTCACCATATTTCCATGCATCTATTGCCATTTTCATTTGCTCTGTAAATTGTCTATTCTTATTCTTTGGCCCATTTTTTTACTAGTATGTCAGCTTTTTTGTTACGAATTTTTAAATTGTTTAGTATGTGATATATAATAGCCCTTTTTATTATCTGCATTATTTTTATTATCATTTATATTATTATTTATTATCTCTTAAATTGACTTCTAAGGTTTTTACTGTTTTATAGTTACATTTTTAATCAACTGACATTGTGTGAGACAGGGATCCAATGTATTTTCTTTTAATGCATAGTCAATGTAGCATCCATTTACTAAATTAGACCATGCTTTTTAAATGAATTGAAATACCTCCTTAGTGATCAATTACATTACAAAATATACTGTGATCTATTTCTGAGCCATGTGTGCTTCTCTGCAAGTGGCTTTAAAATTTTGCATTCCTATAAAATCTTCCCTCTCACTAGTTGGAAGTTCTGTCTTCTTGCTCTGGGGTCCCATAGTATTTTATTTTTACTTCTCTTAAGGCAATGACCTCATCCTATCTCAAGTTATAGGTGCATATGTGCATAAGATATATATACACACACGTGTGTGTGTGTGTGTGTGTGTGTGTGTGTGTGTGTGTGTATAAAATCTTCTCAATTTCACTGTATAATCCTTGAAGGGAAAATTCACATCTAATTTATCTTTATACCCTCCGTAGTGCCTTGAGCAATTTAGATGTTTATGACATTGTTATTGAATTAATGAATATACTAATGATTCATTAAATGAATATACTAATGATTGAACAAAAATTTTCAAAACTGTAATAATTTGATACAATTCTAGAAACCTGAAGTGAGGGGTTTCTGGATAATAAGATGTAGCCAGTTTTAATTTTTGTTTTTCTTCAGAAGTTCTTGCTATAGTGAATGAAATTAAATCAGGAAATTATATTTATGTAATCTCTTAGTGTTTTATTCATTGGTACATAAATCTGGACTACTCCTTTATGTTCATTGTCCTATATGAACATTTAATAAGTAGTTCAGTTTAATTTAGTTTTATTTAGTACCTCTTTCTACTTATTAAAACCATGAATAATATAAATGAGTTCAGAGGTTTACAAGATCCAGGAAACTTTGAAATAGTACACCAAACCAGAGAAAAGCATATAAAAGATAGTTTATTAGTATTTTGTCCTTAATCACATCTATTGAGATGCAGATTTTGCCATAATACAATGAAACAGAGGACACTCACAGCAACTAAAATTTCTAACTCATTAATGTGCTGGTATCACACAAATGATGATATTCAAGTCAGCGAAATAGAGCAATCAACAGATGTTTACCTAAAGCTACCTAAAATCATCCAGCTTTCACTCTGGGCCTATAACAATTTGTAGAAGAACTATTCGTGATAGCCTCTGGGTAAAATACAACAGAAAATTCTGCCTCATTTCCAGCTGTTTTGTGCAATACGATGAGAAATGTTGAAAGCTGACTCAGTCTTGCCCTTTTTGCTATAATGCTTTCTCTCTTTATACTCAGCATATAAGCTGACTATCAGATACTATGCAATAAATATGTAAATAAATAATTACATCCCCATATTACCATATAATGCTAAAGAATACTGAGACACAGTTCTCGTGTCAAAAAGGCAACCTAATTTGCGTGTTCCAGTAGAGAGCTCAAAGCCCACTGGAGTGACCCATTATTTTCTCTTCAATTGAAGAGAGCAAGAAGCTGTCTCCTTGGAAGTTGGCAGCATTCCCAAACCAGGAGGAAATGTTGGTCAAATAAGCTGTACTTAGTGGATAATGCAGATGGACAGGGAGTAGATGGGTAAGGTGTCAGAGAGCCAAGGTCGACAATCAAGTGTGAATGAAAAGTACGGTTGAACAGGGGCACAGCTGAGGGATTCTGATAGACAGGAAGATTGGCACGGTATGCGGAACATTAAATATGATCATTTAGTTCAGCTCTTTCTGAGATTCCTTGTTAAGTATATCACAATATTTATGAAATCAGGGAGCTAATATTTCAATATACTTCTTTTTTAATGACCTGAATTTCCCACAAAAATATTTCTTGTAGCCTGGGGACTCCAAAAGTAGCAAAACGAGAAAATAAGGCCTTGCCCACCATCGTATGCATTAGATGCTCTTTTTGTCCTTGGTACTTTCCTTCTCTGGCTTGAGCTTTTCAATTGAGATAGATAATGTAGACTCCTTACCAGGAACAAATCAGTAAATAAGGGCAACCTAATAAAATTGAGCAAAGGATCATTAGTCTAATATCAAAGTCTTCAGTTAAATTCTGGGAATGAGACGGCAGAGATACCTAGTTCTCAGAGTTCAAAGCAAAGAAACAATCCAAGGAAGCAGCTGAAGGCTTAGAGGAGGTTGCAGGAACAAGAATCTCGTATCCTGCTAGTAATTTTAATACTATTCAGTAATATTAAAACATTATTCTGGTTCAATCTGATTATTTCATTTATTTCTTCCAGGACAGGAATAAGCCAAAGATGGCTTGAATGGTTCTGAATATAGAGGATAGAGGCAAAAAAGTGACTCTCTTGACAAGAAGGGAAATAAATAACAGAAGGATAATATTGACGATAGGCCCAAGAGAAAAATATTCCCTCGTAAGCAAACATTGGGCCTAACTTGCCTTCTCTGATGAGATGCTTTTTTGTTTTTTAATAAAAGGAGCAGCAGTTTACACTGGGTTGCTAAAATGAGATCCATCATGAAAATGATGAACCAAATATCTGTACCTTTAAAAATGATAAATTAAAAAAACAAAACATTTGAGTGATTAAAATCTAAATGAGATGAAATATACAGTATCTATGTAAAATATGCAAATTATGTGATCTTTTTCTTCATTTACTATGTCTTAATGGTGGGAGAAATAATGTACTTCCAATTGATACTAAAAACAGACTGTTTTATTATGTTTACTACACAATGAGCCTGCCTAAGGCATTCTCTAGTTATGTTATACATTATTAACTGTTATAAACCATTACTCTGAATAGTACCCAAGTGGCCTGAAAGTTAATGTATCTCTTTAAGTGCTTAGCTCACTATAAGAGAGCAATTAGACATTGAAAATAACTGCTTATTCATTCACTCTGATTTTGCCAAGATTAGGATAAAATTTGAGGGGGGCGGAGGTTGTAGCATGTTAGGAAACATAAAAGGAAGAAGAAGAGAAAGGGTTAAAATCACTAAAACAGAAATTCCAAATACTAATTTTATCATACTTTAGGGCATTCACTTCAATAACTATTGTGAAATTCTCCAAGCAATAGGAATATGTAAATTTGTCTCATACACCCACCCACCCACACACACACACACACACACACACACACACCCACACACATCTTTGACAGGCATGAGGCACATGGTTTACTGTTTCTCCAGACTGCAGCCTCTCCCTGATACAACTGCTAATAATTAAATGATTGGAGAAATGGACAAGGCTTGGAGAGCTTACTTCCTTCTTTCTCTTCTCTCAATCTGTTGAATGTATTAGATCTGAAAATTTTTCTGTGCTTCATATAGTGCCAAAAACAGAGATGATTAACTATTGATTATCGAATGATTCTCATCCCAGAACATGGCGTAAAGAAGTCTCCAGCCCCCTTTTTTTGTCCCATTTCCATTAGAATTTAAAAATACACATTCCCTTATCTAATTGAATTTATTTTTTCATTCAACAAATATTTATTCACATATTTACTATGTGCCAGACAATATGCCAGGGGGTGGGAGAAAAAGACATATATTCCATATTCTTTTGAAAAAATTAGAAAACATAACAGAAATTCATGATTTTGTTTCATTTTTATATTACAAATACAATTGATAAGGCATTTATGATTTTTAAATTTACTTTATTTCTCATTTATTGTAAATTTTTCCTAGACCTATGAAATTTTTTTTGATACTGCATAGTTCCTCATTTAATTTGCATACATGATTTAGCTACCAGAGCTTGAATCTATTATCTGGGACTAGAACTGTCCCATGCCTTCAATTTCCCTGCAGACTCTCTCTCGTTTTCCATTATTTGGGGATGTAAGAAAAAGGAGAGATAAGAAGAAGAAAGATATTGAAGATGGGATTCAAAGAATGGAAGGAAGAAAGATGAAAAGGAGAAAATAAGCGTATGAAAAAGGAAGACAAAAGCATTCTCAAGTCGGGAAACAGCATCAGGAATGTTAAAGAAATAAGCAGTCTTATAATTTGCTGATCCTTTCACTCATCAAGCATAGTCAGTTGCTGTTCCCTGTGAGATAAACAACCATTTATATCCAAACATTTACAAGAAAATATTTTCTGTGTTTGATAAGCTAAAAAATATCTGAGACATTGCACTTAAGTAATTACAAAATATTTTTCATCTATTGCTTTTTAAACCTTGTTTTCACCGAGCATGACCAGTCTTTGAAATTACCTGAGAAATTTTTACATTCTCACAAATGAATTTCAAGCAACAATAAAACCCTTGTTTATGATGAAGAAAAATTTAACAGCAGCTCATGATAGAATTAGACTGAACGCAGTAGAAAGAGGTCTTTAAAATGTGTTAAAACCGGGATGTGGTTACCAAGAAAACTAATGTGATCTTAAGTTACATGCAAGTATAATGTGCAGACAGGAGGTGATAATTACATTCTATCTGATCAGATCGACCTTAGATTTTATATTCACCATAGAGGGTCATGGATAAACTATGTTCAGAGGGATGTGAGCAGGAGACTAACTGCCTCCTGTGAGGTTTAGTTCTTGATTAAGCAAGGTGCAAGCAGGATCAGAGGGGACAGAAAGACAGCCTTCACTTATCTGAAGATCTGCCATGTGGAAAGAGGTATGTTTTTTCCTATGGCCCCAAGGAGTCAGTCAGGAAGATTCTGAGAAGTATATCCCAGCTTATTTTTCAGATATTCTCAGGTATCAATAATAGATTGGGCTACCCTGAAAATTTTAATGCCAAATTACCTTTAGTCACAATTAGCAGAATCTGAATAGTGACCTGGCAAGAATGTTGTTGAAAGAATTCACTCATCATATCGACAGTTGAATGACAGGATTTCTGCATCATTTTATACTCTAAAACACAATTCTCTTAATAGGAATAGAAAACAGAAATATAAAGCTTTCTAGCCTATCAAAAGACATATTTCTAAAAAAGCATAATAATGCAGTTTTCCCAAAATAAATAATTTTTATTGTCTTATGTCAATGAACCCATCACACATTTGTATTATTTTGTAATACTACATGAATGCTGTCTGATATTTCTACTTGAATAATTTATACGTCTTATTCTTTAGAAGGAAAATATGTTCATGTCCATCTTTAGACCTTAAAGATGGACATAAAGAAGGCATGTGCCAGAAATTGCATATGTGGGGGTGTGTGTACACATACATTTGTACAAGGGAAGTTGTTTATTCAGTGATAGAATTACTTCTGGCTCACATAATTCCTTCTGGTTCATGAGGATTGAAAAGAAAAAAAAACCAGAAAGCTAGGGCAGTTGAGAAATTTTAACTGAGTACAGAAAGATATACAGAAAAATGTGTTACTAGAATCTAAAACAATGTGAAAGGAAAGTTTCATTGGCTTGATAATAGAAGATAATTGATCAGACAGGCAAGAGCTGTTTCCGCATTGTGGTCTAAGCAGACTGAGAGAAAGCCATGCTACTGTCCCTGGAGAGATAGTAAAATGATACACTAAGAAACAAAGGGAAAATTTACCAGTAGGGCCAGAAGGAGAAAAAGAAACTGGAATCCTTTGTCTTCCTGTTTTGATATTGAATCTTTCCTCTTGTAACTTTTCCTTTCTCTGGAGCCCGAAAGAGCCAGCTATTGCCTTGGGAAGAATGACATCCTCCCTTAGAGAATTTCACACATTCTTCTAGCTATGCATCCATTGGTCCAATCTGTATCTATAAAATTAGTCCAGTTCCTTTAATTCCTGAAGTTTTGGAATGACCACTGGTACCATGCAGAGCCCAAAGCTTACAGTATGCAGTAAAAATAATAGCCAAGGAAGTTGTTCTTCACATTTTTATTATCCGCTTCCATAGGGAAGAAAAATGGAATGACTACCATTTCCTTTCACCTCATGTTGTTCTAATACACACTTATTCAGTTTGGGGTGCTATTCCATCATCTCTTTCTGCCATCTTCCACTCCTTCCACCTTCCCACCATCTCCTCCATCCCTATGTCCTTTGCAGGGGGGATATGCTCATGGTTATGGTGGCATAGTAAAACTTGGTGGAGGAGAAACTCCTCTATTTTCTAAATCGGTATATACATACGGTGGTATAGATGCATGCGCACACACACACACAAACACTTAAAGTCTCTTTTATTATGTTTTGTCTTCTCTTCCTCATATTTTTTTCATTCTTATTTTCTTTCCTCCTCCTCCCCCTGTTATTATTAGTAGTAGCAATATTAACAGTTATGCTAATACAGTAATAAAAGTGGTATCTTCTACTTAATGAACACTGGTATATGTTAAGTTTGTGTTGTCATATTACATACATTCTGTGTAATCCTAAAAATATCCCTATAATGTTATTATTTCTCCATTTTACAAGAATGGAAACAAAGGAAAAGAGGTTTAGTCATATAGTTAGCAGACAGGAACCCTGCATTGAATTACTCTAGAAGTTAGGGTACTATGAAATCCAAAAACTAACAATTTTTAAAATTAGGAGATTTGGTCTCAATGAATACTGAAAGAAACAAAGGGAAGCTTGCTTTGCCTATGCAAATAATAATAAACATTTTTTGCTTTTATAATATAAGGAATAAGTTTGTAGACCAAGATAGGGTTTGGACTAAAGGAACTTTATGGCTATCATCTTACGTAGGCAGTATAAGTAAATAACTAATGAATTAATGTGAACAATTATTATTATAAAATTTAATCTAGATAAATGATTTTGAAAATTTGATTAAAAGTTATCTGCTGTATTCCTATCTAAAATTATCTTCTTTACTGATGTGCCATTCTCTAGATTGGTAATGACAACATAAATAGTAATTACAATTTATCTTGAGAGTACTTTAAAGCTTCAATTATAAGTAGCTGTAAGTGTTTAATGTGTAATTATAATGTAGAAATAAATTAATAACCTAGGAAAACAAAAGAAGGGATTGGCATGTTTTTCTTCAATAATGAATATTTATTTTCTAATAGACACTGAATCAGAAATGTGAAACTGGTACTTAGAGCAATGCTTTCAGTATAAAAGGATTTCTTATAGTTAACCAAAGTATATCCATTGATTCTTCCTATAAGGAGAATCTAACACATATCTGACACACAATTGGTGTCCGACATATGTCGGTGAATAAGTCGGGAATGGACAACATAAACTGATAGTTGGTTTGTACTTAGCATAAAAAATACTTTCTAATATGTAGGGAATGATAGCCAAAATCTTAGAAGGTACAAAGATACTTATTAGGGAAATAGGCATTTTCACCAGAAAGAAATGACAAATAATAATGCCAGAGAATTATCCAGACAGTTTAAGATACTGACTCTTCAAGACATTTTCATGAGAAATTTATTATTTGGTTTAAATTACCCAGTTAATTCATTAAATCACATGATTTATTTTATACATATGTTTATTGCTTACTAAATAAGAAGAGTGGACCTGGATTAAACAATGGATGACTCATTCAATTTGAAGAAATCTTAGACACACATTGTTATTTTAATTTTATATATCTTGAAGTTTCTTAATTTTCTTCAAAATAAATGATAATTTCGGGGTCTTAAAACTAGTCTGCACAAATCATTTGTCAAAATTTGGCCGGGCACTGCGGCTCACATCTGTAATCCTCGCACTCCGGGAGGCTGAAACTGGAGGATTGGTTGGGGCCAGGAGTTTGAGACCAGATTGAACAAGAGTGGTACCCTGTCTCTACAAAAAAATAGAAAAAAATAGCTGGGAGTGGTGGTGCATCGCCTCTAGTCCCAGCTACTCAGGAGGTGGAGGCTGGAGGATCCCTTGAGCCCAGGAGTTGAGGTTGCAGTGAACTGTGCTGATGCCGCTGCACTCTAGCAGGGGCAACAGAGTGAGACTGTTTTAAAAAAATCAACAATTGATAAGAGAAACTTCAGGTTTTTGCACAGTTGTATCCATAATCATTTTACTTTCTGACTAAATAATTAATTTTTTTGTAATTTCAATTGTAATTTTTAACAATTTTCTTTGAACATTTAAAAATTAATTTTATTTAAATTTATCTGTTTATTTCAACATTACCTAAACACAGTTATTAATCAGAAATGAGTTCCTGACATTGATTTCTATTTTTTTCTACATGAAATTCTCTCTCAAATTCATATGTGTTCATGAAATACTTAGATAATTTATCCAAGTTAGAAACTGGAAATTAGGTAACCTATATATATAACAAAATAATTTCACTTTCCAATACTTGAGTTTGGCCAAATATAAAAAGGTTAATATTAATGTTGAAAGACAAATAAAGCATTGAGTTTCAAAGAATATCTAATTCCTACTATATGAGGACAGAGACAATCTTTATGTAACTTTTCTTCCCTAATCAAGAATGGATTTACTCATCAGTTGTCAATTGCTTGAGATGGTGCAACAGGAGCTGAAAATAAAGCTGCTGAGACAGTTCTTGCACCAAGTAGGTTATTAATAAGTCAGTAGACCTCTTTCCAGTTTCAGAAAATAATCCTGTGTGGATTTGCCTCTCAGGATTGTGAGATTTTCATCTCAAGCATATCCCTTTCAAAAATGCTTAAACTTTCAGAATGGTCACCATTCATTAGCTTACACTTTATATTATGTATGCCAATTTTCCTCAAGGCCATCTTTTAATTTTTTCCCCTAAGACCTTGTATAAAGAAAATCTTTCTATCAAACTTCGTTTATGTTTTAATTAATTTTCTTTCTTTTACTTATCAAACACATATAATAGCCAATCAGAAATAAGCCTGAAGTGCCTAATGTTACTATCAAATTATTATCAAAAGCAAAATGTCCCCAAAACCAAAATAACATCTCAATTGACCTAACCAGGTCTCCATCACATTGCTTGAGAATTCTTCAGGGTGCAGAAATTCCAAATTAGGAAACAGTTTTGGAGGCATCAACAGTAAACCTTTTCCCCTTTATATCCATCTTTTCCACAACTACCAGAATAGCACATTTACCATGAAACTTCTCTGCCAAAAATCATTCAGTGGTTCACTGTTTCCTCCTGAAGAAAGTTTAAGCTATTAACATAGTTTACAAGGGCAGCCCGTCCCTCATCTTCCACCATTGTGTGACTTATACTATAAGTTCAAATGACGACGAATTACTTGACCTTCAGATGCACACTTCATCTCTCAACGTTTCCCCCCCAAACACAGATACTAGGGTCATGTGTCTCTTGCCAGTCTCACTCTTCTTCATACCTTAAAGTTTAACTTAGGAATCTCTCAAACTTTTCAGTATGTGACCCCCTGAAAACTCGTCTGTGTCTGTAGTAATACTTATATTACTTATATTCATGCCAATCTATCCAGTGCTTGGCACAGATGATAGAGGGTAGGATTGGAGATGGGCTGTAGGCTGGAGAGGGAGGCACTCACTGGAAAGATAGAAGAGTATAAGTGTAGGTCATTTACTTAACAACTTCCTTTATTCATATGCCAATGAATAAACGAACAGAAGTGTCTTACTGGTTATGATTTATTGGAGCTATCTAAAAAAGAGTTTAGAGTTTGTTAGCTTCTGCTGCACTCATCCCTCATCTCACCCACCCCATTGGAAATATCTAAAAAGTGGCATTTTCCTACAAGACACTAGAAAAATATCCAGTGTCCTTGCTGGTTTGTATTTTCTCCATTCATTATAACTTTCAAAGCTCAAGGCAATTAATGGAGGCCCCTAAGTTTCTGTTACATTCCGAAGATGCAGCAAAGTTTGAAAGTTATGTTCTCTTTCTGGAGCTCTGGAAAATGGCGTACTCTGAAACGGAGAATTCTCAAGGTGGGAGGAAACTCAATGATCTAAAGTAACTCTTTACGGATGAAGAAACATTTGCTTATTCATCCATTCTGTGATCAAACATGCCAGGACAATGTCTGTTGCTAGGATAAAAATGAGTAAGCATACTGCTCCTCAGCCAGTCTACAGTCTAGTTAGAAATAATAACCTATAATAAGACAATTACACATGTAAAACATTTACAGAACTTGGGCCACAGAAGTGAGTTAGTTTTCCCAAAGTTACATGCACAGATAATGGTGGTTGGTCTAACAAGTAGGGTATAAATGATCTACCCTAACTTCTGCCCTTTACTTTTTCTAAAATTAATAGTTTTAAACATTTTTGTGAACTATAGAGTAGTAATATATAGATACTTTAATTACTTCATTGCTACCCCTGATTTTTGCTTTTCTGTTGGTAGAATATTAAATTCATATTTACTGCAGTGTATCTAAAATTCTAGTTCAGTGCTGTTCCTCATAGATTCCTAATTCTTTTGAAAGAGAGAGAGAAAGAGAGAGTATAGTGTAATGATAAAGAGAATAGGCTTTGGAGTAAGAGACACTTGATTCACAGCTCTGGTCCTCCAGTTACCAGAAATACAATTTCAGACAAATTTATTAAACTTTCTAAGTCTCAGTTTCTGTATCTGTGAAATGGGAATGATAGCATTCCTCCCACAAGAGGCTTTTGAGGGGGTTTATACTGCATGTGATTCAATTAACATGCAGTATGCACTCGATAGAATGAGAAAAAAAAGGCCTTACATTTTTGTCATTTTGCCACGAAGAGCACTTCAACCTTTATAGTACAGCTCGTGAATCAAAAAATATGCTGCC
Organism: Indri indri; assembly: GCA_004363605.1. NCBI lineage: Eukaryota > Metazoa > Chordata > Mammalia > Primates > Indriidae > Indri > Indri indri. Next base: position 22,542 of record RJWJ010011148.1, read on the forward strand.
AATAACAGAACTTTTCACAACTGGACCCAGAGTTCATTCAGCTCATAAAGTACAAATCCTTTGCTCATTGTTTCCTCAAATTGGCATGTTCTTTAACCTGTCTTTCATCTCTTAAAATCCCTATGATTTTTCAAGGTTCACCTTATACACTCTTCCACAAAGAAGCCCTCATGGAGACCTCACAGAGAAATCTAATTTCCCTTTTCTTTTCCTTCCCCTAGTACTTTGCTTTTATCACTTTTAAATCATTTATTTAGAAAAATCATTTATTTCAATCATTCTTATTTTAAAACTGTCCACAAGTCTGTCTTCCCATTACATGATGAGCTCTGTGAGCATATGGGGAATAATACTTAGCACAACTCTTGTGCATAGTAGGTTCTTAAAAAAAATCTGTGGAATCGAACCAAACTGAATAGAAAATGAGGAACTCCATCATTTTTGTGACTCATCTTAATTTTGCAATCTTATGCCATAATTTAAAATAAAATCTATAAATTGAAATGCAGATGTGATGATTAGGGTATTTAAGCACACGGAGGAATATCATAATTCAAGAAAAGTGTAGAGGAAGCAATTTTCTTGAATGAAGAGCAACGATAAATTCATCCATTTTTTATTGGTGGGGCTAAATAAATACTGCTTATATAACTAACAACTTGAATTGTATAAAGTTCCTATGTGCCACCATATTTTTAGAATAACAGTTAGCAAACACAGAAAATTGGAGCTTTATTCATTTGTCCATTCACTGTTTTTCAAATATTTATTGAGCCCTTATCAAGACTCTAGAATTTGAAAGATTTCTAAGACTTGCTTTCTCAAAACTCAATACTGTTAAAACATGCTAACAGCATTACAATTGCTGATTAGTATATTTATGTATTCTTTTAATTAAAAATTTTTTGATATGTATTAAACAAACATTTTGTACATGCTATATGGTAGTATGGAATCCTTTTGGGAGGAAATAAATTAAAAGAGAAATAAATTAAAATAAAATTATAAATTTACATGTATACATACATATATATGTATTCAAAATAGCTGAGCATTGTAATTTTACCATGTTGTAGTTAACTTGTAGTTTTTTTCAATCTTGAATTTAATCAAAAACCAGAGAAGTTTAACGTTATTTTTGAAAACTCTATAATTCCCTTTGATCAATGTACTGATCATTACCATTGAACAAAGAGAGAACAAAATTAAGAGCTCATTTTTTTTTAGTCACATAAATGTGTTTGTTAATTATTTAAAAGAAGAAGTGAAGAGATTTACAAAGTTACTGGCTCATTTCCATTTTCCCTTATGTAAATGTTAATCAAAATTTTGACTAATTTATTCTCACCTTAAATAGTGTACAGTAGAGATTTTTTTATTTGAAAGACCACTTTTTATTATAGCAAAGTAAAAATCAAATTTGTTCACAATTTCTCATATTGAGTAATAAAATTTTAGAAACTATTCATTTTAATAGTGAAATATAAAAAATGAATAAAACAAAGTTATAATCATTATACTTTGAGATACACAAATTATATTTGACATACAAAAAATTTTCTTACATATTTAAATTCACTTATTTCCTAATAACTTAATGCTTTCTAAACTGTAGAATCATCTTATTTTATTTTACTTTTGCAAAGTTATAAGTGCAAAAAAAAATATTATATTGTGGTTATAAATACTCAAATCCTAAAGATGAAGTTAGAATTACCCTTGGCTCTTATCTAATCCCTTTTCCATTCCCAGAAACAAATACTGTGATCAATGTATCTGCCATCATTTCCTGTGCATTTACATGACTACATATAGCCACTGCAATAGCACTTTATGTGAATATTAAAGCATATTTTATACAGAAGCCCTGAAATTTTTTCTTTATTTTTTCTCTTTTTGTACTATTTAATAAGTTAATAGTTTTACCTATAATGCATTCTTAAATTTTTAATAGATTTAAGTTTAGCTTATAGTTTTGGCTATTTTTAATGGACTGTTTTCTAATTATTCATTGTCCTTATTTACATTTCAAACCTGTTCAACTCACCCTTAGACTGTGACATTGAATCTATTAAGTCCTCTATGCAAATATTCATATTTTCTACTGACATTGAAAATGTTGTCTCTCTTTTTCTGTGTATTCATCTTGTTTCTTTCCTGTTTTGGAGGTCCCATTTTGTTTGGAATAAAATTCCCCAGTATTGAGTAGAATCGGTTATGGTGATGACTTACTATAATATAGTACAATCATAAAGGAACTTCTTTTCCCTATCTGTGCCTCTTATTTTATGTAGTGCTCTATTTCCTGCCCCTTGGATGAAACCTTTGGCAGGTCACATTTATACAACACCCCCCCCCAAAAAAAAAAGAAAGAAAGAAAAGAAAAAGAAAATTTGATGAAAAGTCCACATTTTTCTCAAAGTTGTTTCCCTTTTCCCTCTACTTGATACTGCTTGAGTCTGAAGCCTGCCTCAGAGAATGGGATGTGACAGTCTTCTCTTTCCATTCCTGCTCTTCAATGACTCCAACCCTTCTTTCCTCAGGAGAGTATTCTTTTGTTCTTTCCTTGGCTGCCTGCCTCCTTTAAATGCAGCTTTCTCTCCTTCAGTCATCAGACTCTAATTCCACTCACTTTTGCATTCAAGACCATCACCTCAACCTCTTTTTGGAAATGCATCTTACTGTAATAGAAGCCCACTGGGGCCGACTTTCTTTTCAAATGATTCCAGATCAATATCCCTACCATGAACTCCATATCCTAGAAATAGTCACATTTGGTGCTCCATCAGTGAAAGTGCATTTATTTTTCCAGTACAACTTCCTGCCCTGTTGCCCTAACCCACTTCATTCAACATTAGTCTGCACCTTTTTCCTATTGTACTTGGAGAGCTTCAAGATATACATATCAAACCAAGTCAACTCCTTAAACTCCTCATCCTAGACTGGAAGTGAGATGAAACACACTGTCTCTTTCTCTCTCTCCCCTCCTCCACGGGGAGGGAAGAAAGCATGATTCAACATACTCAGTTTTATCCAGTTTTATTTTGAGCAGAAATTCTGCTCAAAATACATTCTTTTACTAACCTTTTATTTCTGTATGGTGATTATTGGAGTAGGTTCACAAGACAGCTCTTTGGTCATCTCCTTTGTAAATTTTTCATGGATAATCTAGCAGCTTTCCTTGCAATTGTTTTGTTACTGGCTTTGTCCAAGACAGGATATGTTCGCATTATCTTATTTTTAAAAATCCTAGTGCCTTTCTTGATTTTAACTGATCTGTTTGTGATGTGTTACAACTGAATATGATGTTTGTTACAAATTTCAGATAGAGAACGTTTATTACTTAATAAAATTTTTGAAGTAATAAATTAAGAACTTGTTTGTGCCAAGCACTCTTTTCAATGCTGAGGCTATAATGGTAAAAAGAAAAGTTCTCCCTTCTCATATTGTAGTGGGAGGAGAGGGGTTCATAAATTTAAAAAGCACACAGATAATTGCATATATAAATATAAACAATTATTTCAGAAGTTGATAAATGCTGTGAAGTATTTATCACAGTAATGTGACAGAGTGACTGAGGTATGAAATTAGATGGGCAGGGGCAGAAAAGGCTTCTCTAAAGAGAGGGAATTTGAGCTGGATTATAAAATGGAGTTAGTCGTGTGAGGAACAGGGATGAGAGCATTCCAGTCAGGGAAAGTAGCACATGCAAAGTCATAATGTTGAAATGTGTTTTCATGTTTAAGAAACAGAAAGAAGGACACTATTACTAAAGAACAGTGAAGAAGGCAGAGAATGGTAGATTCATTCAACTAGCAGAGTATGTGAGCCATGGCAAGGAGTCTATATTTTTATTTTTAAAGCAATTGGAAGAAGTTGGAGGAGTTTCAAAAAAAGAGTGACTTAATAAATGTAAACTGAAGTTGTCACAGGCAAACCTTGATGTGTGGCTGCCCTATTTACAAGGCTCCTAAGAGAGCCAAGGCAAGAAATGTCAGTGACTTGGACAAGGTTCATAGTGTTAATAGCAGAGATGGAAAGAACCTAAATAAAGTGTGAATGGGGGAAGAGAAGGGCATCCTGCCAGACAAGGTGCCTTAGTAGCCAATCTTCTGCCTATGGGTATTTGCTAATCTTCCTCTAAGTTTTGGCTACCCAGTCATCCCAACTTTTTAACACAAACTCTTATATTCAAAGTCCTTTGGAGAGACAGTGACTCCTGTTGCTGGTCTGGCCCAAGGGCTGGCTAGGAGCATATATGCAGAAGATTCCACAACCACTCTTGCTGTCATATCCCCAGTAACTATACTGTGGGCTCTCTGTACTCACTTCCACTTCTAGAATGGGTACCGCTAGGCCTGGTCCTCTCTTGGTGTTAAATCCACATTTTGTGAGAGTCTAGATATAGTTTATATTCTATCAGTTTAATGCAGAGTGCTTTTCCTTAGTACTATAACGTTTAAACACATCCGCATCTTTTAACTACACTTTTAATGTAATATCTCCTAGTTTTGAAAATGTTTCATATTTGATACATTCCAGTTGAGTCTTCCCCAAGTATTGAAACTGCTGTTTAAAGCCTTTATCAGCACCCCAATTTAATGCAATTTTAAGTCAATAAAATGTCTTTCCATTCCTCAAATTTCTTGTCTCTTTCTTATCAAAATGCAAATTAGTATAATCAAATATGCTTGTACTTTCTGAGTATTTATAAAAAATATTGGGTTTACTAAATATGTACTAAATCTGTAATATTAAAAAATATTATAATATTTAAAAACTAAAATTATAAGAACTTAAATCCTTAAAATAAAATTCACTGTTATATATTCAGATTATATAATTTAAATTATTGCATGATTTTACATTCTTCATTACTCTTATGAGTTTTAAAATGCATATGTGACTTCCTGCGAGTTCTTTGATCTTTTAATGGGAATGTATCATTCTCCCTTAAGACTTTAGTCTTTGTGGTTGAACAGACCTGAATTGGAATCTTTGCCTTGCCACTCTGTTATCTTGGGTAAAGTATTAACCTCACTGATGCTTCTTTTTCCTGTCATACAGTTGGGATCATGCCTACTTCATGGGGTTTTCCAAATTTCTAATATAACATACGTAAGGCTCTTTTCACAATGCCTATTTCTCAGTAAACATTAATTGCCAGTGTTGTCCTTACTGATTCCACATCGCATTTCCATTTTGGTATCACCATTTATTAGTTGCATAATCTCAGATAAGCACCTTAAACGTTTGAAGAGCATAGACTCTTTAAGTTAATGAAATGCAAGAATGGACATGAAAGTACTATAAAAACAATAAAGCATTATTTAAAAGCAAAGTGTAGAAAACAGAACTAGAGTGACACATTTTCTTAACTTAGGTCATCAGAAAATACATCACTGTTACATAGTTACAGAATAAAGTGAGGGATACAGAAAAAGAGGCTGCAGTCATGTGATATGACTACACAGCACTGAGGCTAAAGAGGGACAATCATATACAGTTAGTGCCCAGGTAAGAAAACATCCACCCTTGTCTGTCTATTTCAGATTTTCTGCTAGAATTCTTTACTGTGCATTATATTCACTTTCTACCAGCAAGTATAACTTGCCCATTCAACCTGTATTATTCCTATAGTTTCTCTCCCTGTCACTTTTTTATAAAAACACTCAAGGTGGAAAGGCCCCACTAATATTATTCTCAACTAAATTTTTTCCTTAGCTATCAGTCTCAATTGGGTACAATACTAAATAAGTCAACTTCCTTCAAATGTTTAAGTATTAAACAAAAATACTTGCTTAGAAATTGTAATGTTTTACTACCTCCTATCATTTGTAAATATATCAACTGATTTTAGGGAGTTCCTAAGCTAAACATAAACAATATGAAATTAAATGGAATTTAATTAATATGGATTATATGGAGAGTTTGGTAAGATATATTAAATGAATCATGGCTTGTTTAAAATTTTAATTGCAGCTTTATTTCTAGCTTATTTTTAATATTTAACACTATCAGTTACTCGAAGAGATTTAGTTTTCTTACTGTTAATAAAGCAATTGGCATTGATGATAAGTTTCAACTCGCTGCAGTGTTGACGATCTACTACAGCTCTGATTAGTCCAGGAATGTGCATGGGGAAATCTGTTTAGTTTAACGGCCATCGAATGTCACATTTTCAGAATCTTTCATGTGAGAAAAGGAAAACCAATTAAATGATTAAAGGGAATTTCCTCATACCTGACTACACACTGATGTAATTTAGATTCCTATGGACGCAATCTGAGTGACTCGGATATTACATGTTTATTTTCCTCTATATGCAAAAACAATGTAAATAACCTCAAAGTAATTCTCCAACAAGGGTGACGTATTTGGCTGAACTAGATGGCAACACTTCTCTGATCCTCTCTTATGACTGACTAAAAAATAACTCTTGTTGTAAGGTTGGATAGATAGGTTTTGGTAGCAGTGGAATAGTCTTTCACAGGACAATGTCAGCTGAACTCCACACAAATCAAATCTGCCACCCTGACCTCATTACTGCCGTCGTCTTACCATACAAGATAGCAATCAGACTGTGTAGACCACACAGACAGGTGCTGATGGACTCCAAGATTCTAAAATAAAACATAGTCAGAATAGAATAACTATTTAACTGGGAAAGCAGTAACAGTGATTAAAAGCTCAAGCTCTGTAATAACTGCTTTGAATTCAGATTGTCCACTCATTGGCTTGGGCAAGTTACTTCATCTTTCTAGAAGGTTCAGTTTCCTCATCTATAAAATGAAGATAATAACAGTACCTACCTCATAGACTTCAGAATAGAATAAAGGAGGCCATTCATGTAAGGTTGTTCTTCCAGTGTATGGAATATAGTAGATAATAAATGGTAACTTTGTTACTTTTTATTTTGCAACCATGAAACAGTACTTTGAATGCCCAAAGTAGTGATCGTATGGATTCTGTGAGTGAATCTTTGTGAATAAGTGGCAAGTTCTATATTGAACATTGAAATGACTGGTTTTTGTTTGTTTTAATTTCATTTTTAATTGAGATAATATTTATGGGGCTCAGTGTGATATTTCAGTACATTTATACATTGTGTAATGACCACATCAGGATATTTAGCACATCTATTACCTCAAACATTTATCATTTCTTTGTGATGAGAATGTTCAAAATCCTCTCTTCTAGCTATTTTTAAATATACCATACAATATTTTTAACTATAGTCACTTTACTGTGCAACTGAAGACCAGAACTTATTCCTTCTTATTAACTAAAATTTTGGACCCATTAATCAGTCTCTCCCAATCTCCCCCTCCTCTTTAACCTCTCCAGCCTCTGGTTAACCACTATACTACTATACCTTCGGGTATCAACATTTTTAGATTTCACATATGGGTGAGATCATGCGGTATTTGTCCCTCAGTGCTTGGCTCATTTCACTTAACATATTATCCTCTAGGCTCATCCATGTTGCTGCAAATGACAGGATTTATATCTTTTTATTGCTGAATAGTATTCCTGTGTGTATATATACCACATTTTTAATACATTCATCCTTTGATGGACACTTAGTTTGATTCCATATCTTGGCTACTGTGAATTATACTGCAATAAATAAGGGAGTTTAGATATCTCTTTACATCCTGATTTCAGGAAACAACTGCTTTTGAAGAGCTTTCATTATTTTTTATTCTTTTCCAAGCTCCATGCTTGTCTGAAAGTGCTGATGCAAGTTTCCCAAGGATCTATTTCATTCATTAAAAAATGTAGCACATGTGTGAGCAATAATGAAAATAATCATTGCATTAAACAATCATTGTTCAGTATATAAATGTGATTCACCTTTGTTATAGTATATTTTTAAGTATTATAATCCCATGAAACATTAATCAAATTCACTTTTCACTGGAAGTGTTAAAGTTCAACAATGGTACCTGAAAGGTAATTCCTGATATATAGACAGGGATTGCTAAAGTATATTTTAAAATAACACACATTTTCTTTAGTGGCTTTTTTAAAAAAATCACTTTTTTCCATTGTCTATAATTTTATAGTTATGTTTAAAAATATGAGTACCTTGTTCATGTGAGTCCACTTTATCTTTTCTAGTTTCAGAGACCGCTTATTTAGTTTGAAATTTACAAGTGGAACAAAATTCTCAGTATTCCTACTATTGTTGAAAAATAAAAAAAATGAAAGAGACTAGAGCCTTGGAAAATATGCAGCAGACTTTCATTAGGCGATAGTTTTAGGAAACAGAAATGAATTTTTTGTGTGTGCCAATGTTTCCGTCTTGTTACAGATGGCTCTTGCTGGCAGAAGATAAGAGGAAAGCCAATAAACTTGCCATCTTTTCCCTAAGAATGCATGAATAATATAGCATATTGCTCTTACAAATGAATTTTTGTCATTATTCTCTATTAATAACTGTTTTCTTTTGTCCATCTTCCTTAAGGTTGATAGACAAAGACAATATTTAACTTCTATACTTCTTATGAAAAAAATTATAGCTATTGAGTGGCTTTTGTCTCTCAATCTTTCCTTCCTTAATAATAAAGTTAGTGCTCCAAAAATGGATGGGGAAAATCAATTTTTAACTGCCAGTTGACATTTTTTGAATATGTAACTTAAATCACTTCATGTTCTTCATATATAAGAACAAAAGTAGACTTAAGATTTCATATTATAAAAATAATATGGGTAACTAATTAAAATGATCAAAGATTATGATATAGTTTAATTAATAATTTGCAGTGGTAAAATTTTACTTATGGAATAAAAGGAGATACAAAATTATTCAATTTAATTTGGATATCTATTATATCCCTGGTATAATAAACAATTAAGACAAGTGATATAAAAACACACTTTTTATTCATTAAAATATCAAATATTTTAAAGAATTATAACACTCCTTAAATTAGGGTTTATTGTACTTAATGTATTCTATATTAAAATCTGTAGAAATAAATAATTGCATGGAAATAGTGGGATTTTGGTAAGCTAAACCTGCAGTCCCAACCCTCAGTATTGGTCTGTGGCTGTTAGGAACTGGCATGCACAGCTGGAGGCGAGCTGCAGGCAAATGAGCAAAGTTTCATCTGTATTTACAGCCACTCCACATTGCTTGCATCTCTGTATGAGCTTGACCTCCTGTCAGATCAATGGAGGCATTAGATTCTTATAGGAGTGTGAACCCTACTGTAAACTGGGCATGCAAGGGATCTAGGTTGCACACTTCTGAGGAGAATCTAATGCCTCATGATATGAGGTGGAGCTGAGTTGGTAATACTAGTGCTGGGCAGCAGCTGCAAATACAGATTATCATTAACAGAGGGGTTTGACTACACAATAAATGTAATGTACTTGAGTCATCCCCAAACCATCCCCCACCCCCAGACTGATCTGTGGAAAAATTGTCTTCCATGAAACCAGTTCCTGGTGCCAAAAAAGTTTGGGACCACTGAGCTAAACCACCTTGAGATTGGGTTTTCTGATTAATTAAATATTAACTCAAAAGTTCATTTTATTTCAATAATTTTTTATAATCTTTCTGGGAAATAATATGCAATTTTTCTATCTTAGTACACTGTACTGAACACAGACTACATTTTTGTTTCATGTTTATTTTTCCTGTTATTTTAGATATCTTATATGCCTCAGGATCAACATTCTAAGTATCAATTATGATTATATCAGTACCAAGCTATTTTCGTTACTACAGCCTTGTAGCATAATTTGAAGTTGGATAATGTGATGTCTCCCTATTTGTTTTGCTTAGGATTTCTTTGGCTATTTTGACTCTTTGTTGATTCCATATGAAATTTAGGATTGTTTTTTCTAATTCTGTGAAAAATACCATTGGCATTTTGATGGGAAATATAAATCACTTTGGGCAGACTGAACATTTTAGCAATATTGATTATTCCAATCTGTCAGCATGAGATGCCATTTTTTTTTTTTTTTGTAGCTATTGTAGATGGTATTGTGTTCTTGATTTGATTCTCAGGGGGGCTGTAATCACTGATTTGTGTACGTTAATTTTATAACCTGAGACTTTACTGAATTTATTTATCAATTCTAGGAGTCTTTTGGAGGAGTCTTTAGGTTTTTTTACATATAAGATCATATCATCAGCAAACAAGTAGAGTTTGGCTTCCTCTTTTCTAATTTGGATGCTCTTTATTTCTTTCTCTTGCCTGATTGCTCTGGCTGGGACTTCCAGTACCATGTTAAGTAGAAGTGTTGAAGGTGGGCATCCTTATCTTGTTGCAGTTCTTAGGGGAAATGCTTTCAATTTTACCCCATTCAGTATGATGTTGGCTGTGAGTTTGCCATATATGGCTTTTATTATTTTGAGAAATGCTCTTTCTATGCCTAGTTTATTAAGTAAGGTTTTTTTCATGAAGTGGTGCTGGATTTTATCAAATGCTTTTTTTGCATCTATAGAGATAATCATATTGTTTTGGTTTTTAATTCTGTTTATGTGGTGAATCACATTTATTAATTTACATATGTGTTGAACTGTCAGATGGTACCTGTAACTGTAGAAGAGATTTGATTGAATCTTTAGAAGTCATGGAGTTTAGGTGGAGAGTTATTTTTGATTCACATCAGTTCTCTTGACATTTGTTACTCTTCTCTTATTTATTTAACAAACATTTATTGAGTTCTAAAACGTATCAAATCCAGGGAAGTGATCTCCACGTGTAAAGATGAATTTGGCATAGTCTCTCTTCATAGGACACTCAAAACCTATCAAAAAAACTGGACAAGCATCAAACCAAAACTAATGTGATAGGGACCATTAATGTGTTTTGAACTAACTACTATGGAATATAGGATAAATCTGGATATTACAAAAGTAAATTTAAAAGATCGAACTGATTGTATTTCAGATAAGTAGATTTTAAGAAGAGTTGTCAGGTACAAATCTGGCTATATAGATCCCATGCATTGGGTAACAGGCCTTAAAGATGAGTAGCAAAATATGATGTAAAATAATAAAAAAAAATATTTTACTAGTTTCCCCTCATCAATTGCTATTTTTACAAGATTATGCAAAATGTTCATAAATTGACTCTTCATTTTACAACTTCCTTTAACTATTTTTTCCAATTCTATCAATTCTCTTTTGCCAAAAATTGCTATTCATTTACCTACAATGTCTGTGAGTCAAGGAATTAAAATACATGAATAGAATTTCCAAATTGCATGCATAAAAAGCTACACATTTTCTAGACAGCTGTCCACAGAATATATAATTTGTTCTTTGAAAAGTCCATATTTATACTTAAGGTTGACACATTGTCCTTAATTCATGCTGCAATGCTTCTCACTTCCCTGCAGAATAATGTGAGTTAAAGATTGTATTAATCTACAGTTGCTACTGCAGTCACTTGGCTCATATAATCAATGTTGACTCTTACATGTTTCTCTCTGTATAATGCATAAGCACATGGATATGTGTGCATGTATATGCTTAGAGGGGTCAAAATGGGTTAAAAATGTCACCATTATATTTAAAATGTGAATTTCAAATCAGACTCAGTAGTTTATTGGTAGAAATAATTGCTATGACAAGTACAAATACTGGAAGACTTTAAAGCTTCCAAGACTGTTTCATGAAACACGCACTTGAATTACCCATCTGCACCTTCAATGCCACATTGACTTGTAATCAAGATAATAACATACATTTTGCTAATCCAACCAGAGTGTTATTCTGAGTGGTCATTTTACCTTTATTGATGAGGTAAAATTCCAATGCATTTATCCCAGCAGAATGTTATAATTAATTAGAAAAATTAAATATCTTTTCTAAAAGTCCAATAGAGGTTTGGGAACAAATGCAAAGTATTATAGAGCTAGAAGTAATATATGAGAAGCAGACATTTAAAGGTCTCCCCAGAGTATTTACTTGATTTGTCCCAAGTTAAGTAGCAAGTTAAACATTCTTACCATATCTTTCAAGTGATAAAAGTAATATATGTTCATGGTTTTAAAAACACATAAACATTGAAGAGAGCATAAATGAAAGAGTAAAAATCCAACTCATTTCCTCATGTTACATACTATACACTTTTCCTATAGAAAACGATTTACAACAGTTTATTGGATATCCTTCCAGGAAATGTCTTTGTGTATCTAAACATAGTGGGATTAATCCCTTTCTATATAAATAGGATGATACTTTTCAGATTATTCTGAAATTTGCCTTTTTCTCTTACTCATATGCCTTGGATAATTTTCGATATGAAAATACATTCATTTACTTAATTCATTTTAAGAAGTACAAAAGATTTAATTAGTTCACTGCTATGGATTACCTTTGATGGATATTTTAGTTGGCATTGTGGCTTTTATCATACCCATTTTTTGACTGGCTTGGTGATGACATTGTTAACAAAGCCAATTGTTCATTTTTGGAGCTGAGGATAGGTTAAGTTGACCTCCATGAAATGTATGTGATCAGGACATGAGCAATAGAGTTGCCACCACTAGTTAGTGATGTGACTTTGGACAGGAGGGGTTAACTCCCCATGTCTCAGTGATTGTCTTTGTAAGATGAATATATTTACAAAACAGGAACATTAGCTTTTGACTTACAAGGTGATTGGGAGAGTCCAGTGAAGCAAAATATGTATTTTGAAAAAGATGAAGTATTTTTAAAACATAAATCATATTTAGCACCCATACTTTTAGTAGAGTAATAAACCATTAGCTCAAAACTGGACAATGTGATATGCCTCAATCATGGCAAAAGAATTTGAGGTAATTTCATTTTCTTAGGCTTTACTTGATCTGAGCTTTAAGGGGAGGTTGAGATCCCACTGAAAAACAGGCAAGGAAGAATAGATGAATTTGTCTTCTCTTGCTCCTTTAGTTACTTTTATTACAACTGGCCCTGTGGGTCCCACCAGAGCAATCCTAATGTTAGGGAGGCTTTGGAAGCTTTTTGGTTTTCTTTGTCTAATGTATATTTTGGATAGGAAGGGATAAAGCAAACTAGATAGGGAATCTAATTTTGTCGCTATGGGAAATTTGGGAGAGATAGGGTGTTGAAAGAGTTAAGTAAAAAAAGAACATATAACACCTAGCAACATTCCTGACAGGCTTATAGGAACTTATATGTTAATTTCCAGAAAAGGTATTCATGAGCAAATTAATTGGAATATACTAAAGGCAGTGGGTAATAGAATTATAGTAAAAAAGAAAAGACTCAGCAACATACTTTTACTCTAAGACTATAAAAATGTTGTTCTGAGAAAAAAACCTGTGTGTGTGTGTGTGTGTTTGTGTTGATAAATTGCTAACTGATAAACTAATAACTGTGTGATAGTTTTGAACATTGCATATTTTGAAAAAGTTAAATTCTTCAATAATAATTCCTATTTTATGAATGTTTCTATTTTATGGGCTTTTGCTCCTGGGAGTAAATAGTAAAGTAACTGCAGGGATTTTATCTATTAGCTCCATGCCTCAGGCAACCCCTGGGAGAACAAGAAAGGGAACTGGTGTGGCCAAGAAGCTTTTATTGTGTGCTCAAAGCTTGCTTAGTCCTTTTATTCACATTGCTCTTACCACCCACGAAATAAAATTGGTATGGAAATTTTTCAAACTATTGTCTTATATCTTATTACTGTGCTTATATTGCGCTTCATATTTTCTCCTGTTTTATTCACAACTAATTAAGTTTCTTTAAAAAATCTGAAATCACTATGCAACTGTAAAAAAGGATAAGAAGTTTTTTGTATACTGATACAGAAAGATCCCCCGGATGTATCACTGAGTAAAAAAAGCAAGGTGCAAAACAGTGAATATAGAATGCTATATTTTATGTAAAACATGGAATAAAAATACATGTAATTTATAATTGCTAATGTCTACATAATTTCCTTCATTTTGCATAGAGAACATGGAAATGATTGACACAAAAATAAAGAGTGGCTAACTATAGGATTGGGGATGAGAGGCTAGATCAGGGCAGCTAAGAGTGGATGAAGTGGGAGCAGGATTTTTCAATAATCTTGATTTTTATTGTTTGGAATTTTAAGTTTATGAATGAATTACATATTCAAAAGATACCATTATATTTAAAAATTGTTTCTTAACTCCACAGTAAAGGAAACAAAATGCATTGGAAACAGCATAGGCTATAAACCTGAGAGGCAGGGGGTTTTTGTAGCATCCTTGCTACTGTTGCCTGTAAGTTGGAACACACTGAGACTCAGTCTCCCTGGCCTCAGTGTCCCCACTTGCTCCAGAGAAGGAGGTTGCAGTCGATTATCACATGCCCTAGACATCATTTTGAGCTATGTTTTGATTGATCTAAGATTGTGCATAATCTAGAGTTACTGGATTAATGCCATAGGCCACCAAAAGCACAGAAACATACATTCTAATGTATTTTCCATCCAAAAAGTTGTCACAGTATTTCTTTAAAGAAGTCCATTTTATAATGTTCTAGTTGTATTTTTTAAATGCAGGAACATTGCTTGAAATAATCTCTCTTAAAAAGGTTCAATTATACAGCAGGATTCCTTAGAGGAATTTAACTTTTCAGCAAAAATTTAGCCAAGAAATACCCACCGGTAAGAGTAACAAAATGTATGGAGCACTGACTATGTGCTAGGTAATGTCCTGGGAACTTTACAGCTATAATTTTCATACCAGTTCTACAATAAGGTGCTTTTATCTCTTATTTTCACTTGAGGAAATTAGGCTTGGAGACCTTTAGATTGTGGAATAGATATTCTACGTGTAAAACTTCAGCGTCAATGAAATTATTAAGAAAAGTAAGGAAGGTGAATATTAACATCTCTCCATGGAATACAGTAGGTGTATTCCTGTCTGGAAGCAATAAAGGACTAGGTAATTTCCTCGAGTATTTACACTGACAGATTGGGTCTGAGAGAGGATAGACACCATGGGGGCTTCTTTTATCTGCCTCCTCTCCCACAGGCATGCTCAGCAGAGACATACAGGTGGAAGTGGACACGTTGAGATGCCCACCCAGTGATGCTTATATAAACAGAAGAAAGACACACATAGAGACTATACCTAGACGGAGAGAGACAAAGAGAGATATCATCAGAAAGATATCATCAGAAACACAAACCCATAGTCATCCACCATAGAGACTCTGATAATACAGTGGGATGATCGGGGAGACACACAGAGAGAAATACACAAAATACAGATAGGTAGGATAGTGTCAAAGACATTCAGAAGCAGAAAAAAAGAGACTTATAAATGGAGACATATGCATATATATAACAGACAGGAAAATAAACCACACGTCTGGTCAGATAGATACACAAGGCAGAGCGAGGCATGCAAATAAGCAGCAGCGAGACATAATTAGGCAGAGAGTCTCATACATTTAGAGGCATTTACACACAAAACAAAGTGAATGATGTGCACCTCCACGTTGGAAGACTGAAACATATGCTTAACTAGGCAGAAAAAGTCGCACAAATTCACACACAAAGAAATATGTACACAGAGACAGACATTACATCCATGCACGCAAATATAGACACGTACATACACAAGGAGAGAAACAGAGATACCCACAGTCTGAAGACAAAAAGAGTAAGGCTTTAGTTCTTGCTATGAGAATAGTTCAAAAGCTGCCTGCTTCACTGACTTCCGCAGTAGGCAGGGGGCCAGGAATTCCTTGTTTCCCAGGCCACAGATGGTGCCGTCACCCATGGATCACAGTGCCTCATTCTTATTGTATTTTTCTACTTCTGTTTATTTCATTGTGTTCTGGGAAGCGAATTTCTCTCACTCTTGGCATTTTATTCTCTGTCAATATTTCTTGATAATTTCCACATTTCTTTACTTTACATTCCTTAATTTTCCTAAAAGCATGCTCTAAATTGCTTCAGGTTCGGTCCATTGGTTTAACCTAAAAATGATTTCCTCCTTCCAGCCTTAGTTTCACTAACGTCTGATATGACAATATGCAAGATAGTAAAGTGGGTATTTTTTGGTGCTATGTAGACTCCAAATAATCTAGAATATTATCAGTATTAAATAAATTTTAAATCAACATGGCGTAAAATATTTTAAGACAGGGATTATTCATTAGATTTCTAAACATACATACACATGGCATATAGAGGCATATAAATGTATATTGGGGTTATATATGAACTGTATTTATCTGTCATCTATTTAAAGTATTCTCACAAATAAATCTTTATTTGGGAGTTGGTCACACTGTTTCTTCTGGATATTGTTTTCTCAAAGAGAAAAGGTGCCATTTGGGTTGAACTTGCAGTCACACAAACATTTCCAGCTGATGTGTGTCATAGCTCAGCATGTATAAAATATGATCAATTTCATATATTTATGTAAAGCTTTTCATTTTACTCCTCAGTGAGAGGCAAAATCAGAAAGAGTCAAAATCCTACAAATAAGTAAAGAGTGTGGATCCCAAGTTTTCCACAAATTGTGGTCTATAGACCTTGTTTATCATTAAATTGCTGAATTCTAGGTTGTACTCTGACCAATCCCAGGGAAAAAGAAGGTCAGGAATTATCATTTTTAATAAGTTACATAGCTATTTCTAATGCACACTCATGTTGAAGAAGCACTGTCTAAAGAACTGAATTTCATTGGTTTTTTTTTTTACAGGGATTAATTCTGAAAGATATGTTCAAATACAGAGGGATGGCAATGTGGGAAAGTATTTCAGCATTAGATTTTGTACATTGAAATTGCTCTGAATATCCCTATTCTATTCAGTTTTCTTTCTTCCTTTCTTCTTAATGCTAAATCATTTGATCTTTACATGATCCTCTTCTTTTATGAATTTTCTCATTGCCCTTCTGCTTAAAAAGAAATATCCAGAATAATTAAGCTGCTTGCAGAAACAAAATTTCTACTTTATTTCAACAAAATAATGTTGAAAATCATTCATTCATGGCAAAAAGTTATCTTTAGGTGAATCACAAAGGAGAATGAACCTATGTACCACATGCGTGTAATACTCATACATACGTATGCAAACATATATATATATATATACACACACACATGCACACACATTAGGTCATTAAATACGAAATGTTTGATTTCAAATCAAAAGTTTATTATATCTTAAACAAGAAGCAGTACAATTAATCAAAGTATGTGCCTAAACTATTCATGCAGTTTTGTCATCTTAATGGTAACTCGTTTATATCAACAATGAAGTCTGAGAGTGAGTGGCGATAAAATCGCAAAAGGCATTTTTTACGGCTTGTTGAGAATTGAATCTTTTTCCTTGCCAGAAGTGGTCCAAAGTCTGGAAGAAGTGGTAGTCGGTTGGTGCAAGGTCTCGTGAATATGGTGAATGACAGAGAGTTTCTAAGTCTAGCCTCCATAGTTTAAGCAGTGTTGTGTGACCTGTGGTTGAGCAGGCATTGTCTTGTAAGAGAATTGGTCTGTCTCTATTGAAAAGTCTAGGCTGTTGAATCACAAGCATCCTCATCATTGTGTCCAGTTGGTTGTGGTAGACATCTACTGTAATCAATCGACCAGGTTTCATGAAGCTGTAATAGATAATTCCAGTGCTGGATCACTAAACAGACATCATTAGTTTTTTTTGATGAATATTCAGTTTTGGACTGTGTTTTGGCAGTTTATCCAGCCATTGTGTTGAACACTTGGAATTGTCAAAAATAATGTCTTTGTTATTACATGTTAGCAATACAGCATAGAAATGGTTTGTCTTTATGTCATGACAGCAAAGAAAGGCAAATTTCTAGACGATTGTTTTTTGATGTTCGTTTAATTTATGTGGCATCCATCTATCCAGCTTTTTTACCCTGTCAATTTGTTTTAAATGATCTAATGTTGTTGGAATAGTAGTGTCAAATCTTGTTGTTAATTTACACGTAGGTTGAGATGAATTTGCATCTATTTTGGTTCATTATTATTCACTTTGGTCTCAGGTCTCCAATGTGGCTCATTTTTAAGATTAAAATCACCAGAACGGAACTTTTCAAACCATATACTTACCACGTATTCATTAGTCACATGTTTTTCAAACACTGTTGATATTTTGAGCTGCCTGTGCAGTATTGGTTCTATCATGGAACTCATATTTGAAAATAACACAAATTTTTGACTTATCTGTGGTTTTACAAAAATTGTTTTAAAAAGAACTTTGAAAGATAATCACAAGTCAAAATGTGTGTTTGAAAAATGAGGATGTACAGCACAATAATAATAAAACAAGAAGTGTCAAAGTGAAACATCGGAGATATCAACTGCCAAACTTAGTACGTAAGAAAATCGGATATTTCATACTTAATGACTTAATGTAATATTCATATTTATAAATCAAACAATACTACTATCACATCTAATATTGTATGAATGGATTTTGGCCTAATTATATGCAACTAAAACATTAGATAGTACTTCTTAGCATGTATCAGAAAACATGAGTTTTAATACTAAATACAGATGCATCCATATTCAAAGGAAAAATACATAATAATGGTAACTTAGGAAACAGATACTGAAGTGATTATTCTCTTATAAGAGAGATTTATTTGTCAAAATAATTCACTACAGAGTGCTCAACATTGCAGCTTCTTTTCATGTATTTAAAATTTACAAACATTGATTCCTGTGCAAATTTTTGAAAAACATCTCCTGCCTAAAATCAATTGCATATATTTTATTGCTTTAAATTTTAATATATCTGTTTCTAGCTTTCTATACTAAAATAAAAATTCCCTGATATTCAGGACATACCTGTTTATCTAAATGTGAAATATTTCACAAAATCAAATGTGATTTCCATATATTTTTAAAAATATACTTCCATTGTAGAAATGCCATAGTCTAAATGGAAAAGCATTTGTATTGGTAAAGATATTTTTCTTCAAAAGCAATCTTGGCTGCCAATGGCTAAATATTAGTATTAAATAGGTTATCTTTGATAAATATTATTATTCTGGACTATCTCACAAAAAGTCGCTTGAATTGAGGCATTTTAATAGCTTAAAGGAAAGAATGAAAATGTAAGGAAGGAGAAATCAATAAAGCATGGAGCCTCTTATCCCATATTGATTTTTGTAATCCAGCAACCATTAAATACTTACATAAGCCTCTTTTAAGATGACATGTTTATATTTTGAAGATCAAATACCTTAATTTTGCTCGTGGGTTTCCCAAACACAGTTCATATACAATATAGAAGGTAAAATTCCAGTAACCATGTTGTCTATTGTAGATGCTTTTAAACTGAGCATAGCAAAGGTGCATTGTGAGTGGGATCATCCTCAAGCAATTGTTTCTTTCAGTGCTGGTGAACATTATCACAAATTATGAAAATAGATCTAGAACATAGAAGTTGCTGAGTAATAAAATTAGCAGCAATATGTTAATGGCCGAATAATTCTAAAGTACAATTTCATCCAGAATATCATTTTTACCTTTCCATGAAAAGTTTTGGCATTTTGACTGGATAAAATTTTAGAAATACTAACTTGTCCTAAACCTGCTCACTCTTTCTCTGATGAGTATTATGACAAATAGAAATATAGAATTGCTATGACATTTTGCTTTTAATTCTCTGTACTTTATTTCCTAATGGTATGTACTCGGATTTGACATTTTGCTCCCAAAAAGTGTTTATTTTGATCCTCATTTGCTGATAATCAATTTTAAATCTATAATGACTAAATATCAAAGAATAACTTGACAAAAAAGCTTTCATTAAATATATTTAGAACCTTCACTTTTTAAAAGACACCACAAAATATCTATTTTTCTTCTGTAATTTTTCTAATGTCAATAATCTATTTTTAGCTTTTAATTTTCTGTGTTTTAATAATAGTAATTCTTAATATTTATTGTGTCCTTAATATATATCAGATTCTGATCTAAGAGCTACATGTATTACTGCCTTTAATCTTATAAACGATCCTTTGAAATTGGTATAAATTATTTCTATACCCAATTTACTGATGAATATATCAAGGGCCAGGGTTGTTAAGTAACTTGCCAAAAATCTAACAACAGGTAGAGTGGTAGAGTCAGGATGCAAAATCAAGAATTCTGATTCCAGAACCTGTATTTCTATTAGGCACATAAAAAAGTGAGAATATTTTAATTTAAAAAATAAAAAATACATATGTACTTTTTCCTTTAAGATAATATAAATATTCTTGCTTTGAACATGTGATGCAGCCAGTCCTTTGTGTTATAACCATGCCCTTTGAACTAATAAATAGTAGTCCCACTATTTCCAGCTCACTTAATGCCAATTACGTAAACTTTTATGTTACGTGTGAAAAGCTATTTGAAGTGCTTTCATAAACACCATCTTATTTGCTCCTACAACAATCTCCCAAAGTGGATAGGAGACAATGTCTCTTTCTTTTTATAGGTGAAGAAATGAATGCTCAGAGACATGAAGGGACTTGAACAATGTCGTACAGATTATTACCTAGTTAAAAGGCAGAGCTCGAGCTAGAAGCCAAGCATTCTGTTACTAACTTGGACTCTGACCACAGAATTTGCTAGCTGTAATTTTGCGATCAGCTATCTCATGCTGCTGAGGCCTCTGAGTCCTGTGGGAGCAGCTGACTCACAGCTTCAGTCTGGCTTTAGTACTTATGGAGTCCACCCCGTCCCCCTTCCTGGGAAAAAGCAACAGACTAAAGTTCAAATTTACAGTTCTCCATTTTTGTTTGAATAGACCACATTTCCTACTTTCCTCCAGACTGCTCCCCCTCCCCACCCGCCAATAGCTAATCCCTTTCTGCTTTTCAGCATCTCTGTTGGGGACAGGACATCTATGAGACTCATTCCTCCTGCAGACACAGTGCCTACTGATGTGTTTGGTTTTTTTTTCAGTCTTGTTTTGTCACAACCTTACCTTTCTTTCCTTATGCTATAGAAGAATGACCCAGCACATCTTGCCGTCCACTTGCCACTCATATTTAAAATGGTTCCATTTATTTTTTTCTTCATCATTTCAATGCACTTCATGCCATGTAAATGAGCAACAGAACTTGCTCTGAGTGGTTAAGGAGTCTCAAACACACACACACACACACACACACACACACACACACACGTGTATATTAATATGAGTACTAATGAGGCATTGTTGGATTTTAACTGCTACTCTATTTATCTCTCTGAAGAAATACTGTGACATTTTTGTGATACCCTATGGTAGCACAGAATAGTCCCGATGGTATGGATTCCAGAATAATACAGAACTGGGTCCACATCCTGGTTCCTGCACTTATTAAATAGAAGATGTTGGACAAATTCATCATGTTTTTAAGCCCTACATTCCTTCTCAATCACCTGCAATTCAGTAATAGTTATCATTTCTCTCTGTATAGACTATACACTCTTTATAGACTGGACACTATACCAGGTATTCTACCTTCAGGATCTTGAATCCTTATGATAGTTTTATTATGCAGGTATTATTCCACCTTACATTTAAAGAGACTAGTAATAGAGAGGGTAAGAAAACTATCAAGGCCATATAGCTATAGGTGGCTGAATGGAGACAACCTAATTCTAAAATCCTTTTGTATTTAGTGCGTATGATACTAGGAGGTATATTGTGAATATGAATGTGTGTGCACGTGAATGTGCGTGTATGTATTAAGGATTTGGTTTGAGGCAATAAACAGAAGAAAGGTAAAGGGCAAAATAAATATTTAACTAAACTTCTCTATGCTAAACACTGTAGTCAGCACTTTTAATTATTATAGCAATATTTTAGGGAGAGGATGGTATTGTCTCCTGAGACGCTATGAGATTAAAAAACATGTCAAAATTTACACAATTAGCACACAAGAGCCCAATATCCAAACCTATATATGTCTATCTCCAAACCTATTACAACACAGACAAAATATCAAGTAGTATTAAAATATACTTTACGAAATACGTTTTGTAGTCATAACCTTTTAGGTTTGGAAATGTCTTTGAGAATAATCCAGTGGTCATTAAAAATATAAATTGTCTATAGTAGTTAGAAAGAATATCAGCATATAGCACTATGGCTGGGTGTGGAGTCCCCCTGCTATGTCAAACATTAACCCTTTAGTTTCTTAATCATGGTACAGTAAGGGCATCCTGGGAAAGGGGCCCAAGCCAAAGCATCTTGGGTGCTAGAATAAGACTCCGATAGTACTGAGCAATGGTTATTTACTAATCTCTATAGAGCATTTCACTACTTCCTCAGCCTGTATGGCTGTCCATTCACTCTAGCCATTCTTGTCCTTTCAGGTCCAGTTAATTATTTAATTTTTCAAAGCTTTAATTATTATTCCATACTCCACTCCATTTAATAATGTGCACTACTGA
Source organism: Indri indri (assembly GCA_004363605.1). Classification (NCBI taxonomy): domain Eukaryota; kingdom Metazoa; phylum Chordata; class Mammalia; order Primates; family Indriidae; genus Indri; species Indri indri. The sequence goes on from RJWJ010011148.1 coordinate 44,904, forward strand.
GAAATTATTCCATTTAACTGATAGTACTTATTTGGTTTGAACATAGGACCTTTTGTTCTTCCAAATCCACTGTCTTGTTTTTTAGATTTTTTTTGTCTTTTTCCTTTAAAGACACTTTAGTAAATATTCCTTCTTATTTAAATGTTAACCTTAATTGCATCTAAATTAAATAAAATATTGCTTAGGGGAATACTAAATGCTTTCTAGTTGTAATATAATTATGATTTATGATTTGTTTAAAACAGACCTATGCTACATCGAATTCTCCTATACTCAATTTTTCCTTTTCTCTGCTTGTCTTCATTGCTGTGTGACTTATTGTAAAGGAGGCAAC
>RJWJ010011149.1:0-11695 GCA_004363605.1 Indri indri
ATTGCTATCGTTAATCAATATTCAGGTCTCTTTACTTTCTGGGCACACGGTGGACTGACCGTATTTCTCAGTGACCCTACACTTAGATGGGGCATGTAACTCAGTCTGGCCAGTGAAATATTGTAGGATTGACATGCGTCACTTTTCAGGATGAGGCAGTGAAAGGCTGATATGAGATTCTCTAGTCCTTCTTCCCCTATATGGCAAGCATAAAAAAGGATTCATGTTAAGATTATGGTATCACAAGGCTGAAGTAGACTGGATTATCATGTTGTTACATAGAGGATAGTTTCCTGGAGAGTTGCTGCAACCAGAACCAGAACCAACTTGTTGTTAAACAATTGTTTTTTCCCAACTGCAGCATAACCTAGACTATTCTGATGTATTGTCTCAAAGAGTTGTTTTGAGGATTCAGTCAGATATTGTATGGGTAAGAACTGCTTGTCTGACAAGCAGTAAGGACTCAAATGTTATAATATTAATTGAATCACAGTTGCTTTGAATATAAAATATTGCTTTGCCCTTGATAAATATAACAATTCAAAACTCAAACAGTAAAATTAGAGTGCCAGGTAACTTTTGTTTAAAGTATTCCAACTCTTTAAACTTCTCCTTGTAACACTGCCTTGCACAAGTAGGCATTCATAAATAAATAAACAAATTCCTTTTCTTTGCTGACCCTCTGATAATTGCTATCATTCTTTTCTGGGATCTTTTATTCCCTTATTGTTAGACTGGCAAGATTTCATTTTCTGTGTATTTTGCTAGACCTAGCTTCTCATTAAACAACTACTTTTGGAAAGAATTGTCTATTAAAATATTTAGTATTATCCTGTCATTAATGGGGCTTAGGCAGTGATAGCTGCTCATATGTCTTAACTCCTCTCTGAATTCAGAATCAATTGATAAGAAGCCAGAAAGAGAAAGATAAAATATTAACTTCTTACCATGAAGGTGCTTGGACAGTATGAGTTCAATGTACAGCCACAACTATGTTTTTCAATACTTCTCAAGCCCAAATGGGTGATAACTCACCAGGGGAGAGTTAGGTCTGCAGGACAGATAGACTTATGCAGAATCACTGTTTCACACTTGGCAAGGTCAACAGTAGAAAGGAATGAGAGTTGGGCTTCAGGCCTACTCTGGAAGACAAGCCTGGGCCCTGATCCATGTGTTTTTAGTTTAATTAAATATATGAGGAACAAAGCAGAATGTAATTTATTGTGGGTGGGCAGATTTGAAAAAGATGGCAAGAAAGGGCTTGGGTCTTATGTTCTTCTCCCAAAATCACCAACTATTAATAAATAAAATACTCCTACTTCAGGAAGGTGGCAGAAAGAAACATGGAAGTTACTCTTGACCCTATAGTTATGAAAGAAACATATTTCTGGCCTCACAATGGCTCACACCTGTAATCCCAGAACTTTAGGAGGTGGAGGTGGAGGATCACCTGAGGCCAGAGAGTTAAAGATCAGCTTTGGCAACATAGCAAGACCACCTGTAGTCTCGGCTACTCAGGAGGCTGAGGCAAGAGGATCGCTTGACCCAGGAGTTTGAAGTTGCAGTAAGCTATGATGACACCACTGCACTCTAGCCCGAGTGACAGAATGAGACCTTGCTCAAACAAAACAAAACAAAACAAACCCAAAAAACAAAAAACAAAAAAACAAGAAAAGAAAGAATGAAAAATAAACGTATTTCTATTATTCAAGCCAGGTAGGAAACTGTGAGGCAGAGAAGATGGTTCCTGCTAATACAAAGAAATAAATCATTGTTGCTATGGTCTGAATGTTTACATCCTCCTCAAATGCCTCCTATAGGATCTAGCCTGTATTTACTTCTTCAATTTGATTTCCAGCCATGCCTGTTTTACTCACTACAGTATATATTTCAGTTCCTAGTATAATTTGATTCTCAGAAGACACCTAATAACTATTGAAAAGTTAATGCATAAAGAGAGATGATGATTTAAGTTTTAGACATGTATGAAGTGAAATGTCTAAATAGAAATTACAATAATTCGTGATTATATATATGATTATGTTGCTCAGGAGAGAGAACTAGGCTAGAGGTATCTATTTGATAGAGTAACAGGAATGAGAAAATAAGATCCATCCTCCATTTTTCAGGAAAAAGACACAGAGTTAAAAGAGAAAAAGGCTGAGCATAGAATTCTGGGGGACAATTAAAGAAACAGTAGAGAAAGAAAAACTTGCAAAGGAGACTGAGGAGAAGTCGGAAAGATAAGAGGAAAACTAAGAGGATAAGAAGGAGAGAATTTCTGCCCAAAGGCAAACCAGGAGGCATACAAAAAGCTGCCAATTGGTGATGACTGCTAAAGTGAAATGGCTGTGTAGATCAAGTGCTAAGGTAGGCCTTATGAGTCACGGGTAAGATACACAGGCAAAAGAAATCAGTAGGCAAAGAAAGGCTTTGAAGAACTAATCAGCTGGGCTGGTGCCCTGGCAGCCTCCCATGCTGGAATGTAGAGTCGCGTGTAGATGATGATTCAGAAATTGTATCTGGGCTCAGTGTGAAACAGTAATTTTCTTTTTAAAATAACCTTTTTATTTATTTATTTATGTTTTGAGACAGAGTCTCGTTTTGTTGCCTGGGCTAGAATGCAGTGCCGTGGCATCAGCCTAGCCCGCAGCAACTTCAAACTCCTGGGCTAAAGCGATCCTCTTGCCTCAGCCTCCCAAGTAGCTGGGACTACAGGCGCAAGCCACCAAGTTTGGCCAAAAATAACCTTTTATTATTATAAACGCAGCATATGCATGGTAGAAAGTAGGAAACTATATATAAGCAAAATAGAAAAATTAAAACAACCATATTCCCCTTTCCAGGGATTAACAGTTAACAGTTTATCATACATCTTTCCAGATCTTTATTTGTCCCTATACATGCATACAAATATATATTAATCTATTTTTTTACCAAAGTGATATACATGGTGAGCAGTTTTGTAACCTATTTACTTTTTTCAATTAACAATCTCTACCTTTCCAAGTCAATACATTTTTGTTTTATCTAAAATTCAAATTTTCCCATTAGTCTCCAAAATATCATTTACTTTGAAAATTAGTAACTAACAGCAAAGAATTATTATTTACTTTTCCTTTCCAGTAGAAATCATATTTCAGGGTAACCAAATAATTCCAGGTAATAAAGGCAAGCTCTAACTTACCGGAGAAAATCAGAATATAGAAGGAATGATGGATTTAGAATTATTCTACAATTTTTATTGAAATTATTGACTCATAAGGGTTTTCAAAGATGTTAAAGCATAAGGTTTATTTTTGAAAGGAAACTGGACATCTGCATAGTACCAAAGTAATGCCATACAAATGGGATAAGATTGCCATATCATTAATTCAGTTGTCAGTCTAAACATCAATAATTGTGCAAGTAGCATGAAAGATACTGCATAAAAATATATCACCTATAAGTATTCTAGCCCTAAATGTTTAACTTGAATTAATCAAGTCTCTACATCTATCTCATATGTTTCAAAGAATGATTTCAAAAAGCCATTTTTACACCTATCAAAAATCATAAATAAGATGTTCTGGGTTACTAAGTAACACTGTGAAGGCACAACAGAAGAATGAATAAGGATGTGTATGGATTACTGTATTGTTCTTATTGTTCTTTTACTGTGATTTGTTGTACTAACCAATAAATGTGGCAAAAGTGGATTAGCTTAGAATGTTAACTCTGCATATTTTTAAGAGGAGGTCCAGCTGGAAGTTTACTTAAATGGAAAACACAACCCTGAAACTGAGCCTGTTTCCTGATTGTTGAGGAAGTAGATTTCATTTTCACATCGCATGATCCTGAAACTTACATATTAGGATTGTATAGATACAACAGATTGTATCTATTAGGGGTTGTATAGATTATTAAATAAATCCACAAATTATGCCTACCTATGTATCTTCTATAATCCTCAGAATCAGGCCAGTTGCTGCAAAAGCCCTGGTATCAATGAAAGGTTGGTAAAGTGCATGGTCTGTAGTGTAGTGAAATACAGTGTAGTGAAAATACAGTTAGTAATATTGTGTAGAACATAATGTTCCCAAGAGGTAGTAATCATGAAAGTTTTTATTTCTTAAGTTCTTTAATTTTTATTATACAGTAGGTATTTTTTTTTTAACTGCAATTTACAGATGATGAAAAGAGCCTTGGTGAGCTCACACAGATAGTATTAATGAATGACAGGGCTAGGATTAGAACTGAGATCTGACTTTAGTGTTGGAGCTCAACCTCTCTATACTACCCTGCTTGAGTAAATCAAATTTATATTAATGAACTTTGTAATATTGGTTGAAATTATTTTGAGATTTTCTTTGGACCTAATAGTAATACTAACTCCTAACAGTTTCTGGGTTATCACTGCTAATCCAACAAGAACATCTATGCATGAAACGAAAGTAGTACTTAGTTCTTGTCAAATATTAGCACTGAAGAAACAAAAGATTAACAGAATACTTTTGATTTTTTTTTTCCAAACAACAGTCACTGCTATTCAGGGCAAAGTCTAAACTTTTACTTGACATTTTTTGCTACTTTTTATGAATTTGACAGTTGTGCATCTGGAATCTGTTCAAATTCTATTTGTAGCTGAATCATGCGAATGCCAAGGAGATCAGTACATCTGCTTCTTAGTATCTCTAGAGTAATCTGTATTTGCAAAATGCTTTATATAAATTTGAACATGTTAGCATGCTCAATCAGATTTATTTACCACCAGTCATATGATGTTAGGCCTTTCACAGTGGTTTAATAGAGTTTGGAGCAAGTATATATAATAAACTATTAACTGTTTTTGGCTGAAAAACTAGTAGGCAACAGGCATTGCTTTTGATTTGAATACTTTTACTAAAAAAAATTATAGATATAATAAGGAGGAAATGATTACTATATGGTAAATCACAAATAGTTTCAGAGTGCATTTCCATGGAACTGACCTACAGTACAGAAAAGAAAGTAAGATATTTTGAAGGGTTGTTTTTGTTTTCTTTTCTAACGCAGGGACTAAAGTTACATTTTAGAGTATTTATCTCTTGAGATATGAGACATAAAAATCACCCATAAGCACATATCATTATTACACCTAAGACAATTAGCAGTAATTCCTTAATACCATGTAATATCTAGTCAGTATTAAAATTTCCCTGGTTGTCTCATTAACATTTTTATGGCCCTATTTAAAGCATAGTTATTAATATCTTTTTATACGTGGTTTGTTTGAATCAGAATCTAAAAAAGGTCCATATATTACATTTGGTTGATATGTCTGATGAGTCTGTTTTACTCTGTAACAGTGCCTTTTTCTCTCTTGCCTTTATTTATGGAATAAATTTATTTATTTATTTATTTATTTATTTATTTATTTATTTTCCTCTAGAATTTTCCCTGCTGTTAGTTTAGGTAACTTTAGCAATTTAGGGACAGAGGATGGGTTTAGGATGCAAAGGATGTCAGGTCCAAGTTTATTGACTGACTGAAAAAGGAAGTTAATGGGAAATAAGCAAGAAAGTGGGATCACCAGGGGTGGAGGTGGTGGCCATCTCTGCAAAGGAGTTGACATCCAGAGCTGAAGTCTTAAATATAGGTGTGCCAGCCCCAGTTCATTTTCAGGAGGATATTATAGGGATTAAGAGTTAAAGGAAACAACCTGAGGTAATGGAATTAGGAGTCTGGTCTCAGCTGTGCAGGTAAGAATATGAGACCCAAGTAAGGCTCCCATAGGAATGGACTGAAAACAACTAAGGATGAAAATCAAAAGGACCGAGATCAGAGGACTGAACCTGACAGGAGTGCAGAAGACAGATTTTATTGGAATATAGGATAGGTGCCTTTTTTCTGCACCATGTCAGCTCTGGGCACCAGTGTTCTGGAGGAGTAAGAGAGATACTACATACCCAGGATATCTGGCAGAAGACATCTAGGTGAAACCTGTCTTTGGGAGGGGTGAGTACATGGCTGCTACCTGATAATGCTGCAAGTGTATATGCCACCTTCCCTCCCAGCAGGGAACAGCAAAAAATGAGCTTTGAAACACTGTCATATTCCAGGGGGAGGCCTCTTGCTAGTTTTGCATTCATTTTAGGAAGGAGGTGGAACATGCAGATACTTGATAATTTTCTTTTTTGTAAATAAGATGAGCATAGGCCCCAGTACAAACTGATAATTTGTTAAATTGAAAGGATTAATGTGTGACCTGGTTTATACAAATTGAATACTTGTGACCTCAGAAGTTTTCATAAACTGGTATAAATAGAGGTTGGATAAAGCTAACTGGAATAATCCAGGGATTAATAATCTAGTAGCTAATGAAAATACTAGCAATATATAAACTTTTATATATACAAGAGATATAACTAAAAGTCATTTGGACATTCTGCAATGAAATTATAGATTTGGGTTTACCAAGAAAGTATTATAGAAGAAAATATGTTGTGAAAAATCTCATGTGTTTGAGGAAAAAAAGAGTAAGGCTTGGTTCAAAAAAAGTGAGGTATAATTTCTTTGCATTATAGTTACAACTTTGGAAATCTGAGGGATTATGTGTTCTATGCTTCCCATGTTTAAATAATTGTGACAAACTTTTTTTAATACACTCTCCTGAAGTTTATGAAAAATGAAAACACATTTACAACTGAAAATTAGCCATTAGAAAGAAATGGGTTCTTTTCCTTTTTAGAATTTGAGTTTGGGATGTCCTCTCAGTTTAGTTAAAACTCAGGAGTCAATCCTTATACCCTGAGCATAAATTTCTAGCTATTTCTAGAGATGGTGTTACAAGTCATAGCATGCACCTAATTTTGAATAGGCAATGTAGGTGGAAAGAGTAGGCAGGGCTTTTCAATAAGACTTAATTGTCTTTAACCTGTGAATACATAATTATATAATTTGTTATGATGAACTTTCATTTTTAGACTTCTATGGTGGGAATTATTAATACTTTGGAGTTATGTGAAAATAGTATATAATTCTACTTTTCATTACTCTAAATCATGATCTCCTAAACATATGCAAATTTCTTAGTCTGATTATATAATAAATCATCTTCATTGGTACATTACGCAAATTTGAAATAAGAATGTTATTATGAAGAAAAACACTTAAAATACTATCCTGGTACAGCTATTTAAAAAGGAAATACCAATAATACTTTGATACAATTTTGCCTATATGGATGATAAAAGAAGAATAAATAAATGAAAATGTATGTTTTTGCTTTAAAGGCATGTATCACATGGAAATACTAGTACCAATTAGTAAAATACTTGGTCTGATGAGGTCTCTTTAATAACAGGTTTAAATGAGAATTTGGTTGGACCTGACGTTAGGCATATAAGTGATTATCTTTTCTTTTACAATAATTATTAAAATAATTTTTTAAATTATTACTGTTTTCCACAGTCGATATTTTTTAGAGTTATGTAAATACTTAATTAACACTGTCAATGCTCTTTTATTCTCAACTCTCAGAACTTTCATTTGCAATCATTTTGTTTCCATCTTTAGACTTTCTTTTTTTACTATCTATTAGTAGCAAACTCTGCTTTTGCTTACCTTAAAATACCTTTATTTTGGCCTCATTCTTAGACAATCTTTTCACTGGGTGCTGAATTCTAGGCTGTCATTTTTATTTTAGCTCATTAAAGATATTATTCTACTGTCTTCTGGTATTCATTGAAAAGTCAAGTTACCTGACACTTTGAGGATAATCTGTATTTTTTCTCTGCTACTTTTAAGGTTTTCTTTTTGTTTTTGATGTTCTGCAGTTTGACTATGATGCATCTTAATGTGAATTTGTTAATCTTTAACTTGTTTGGGATTTGAGGGCCTTCCTAAGCCTGTGGGTTTGAGGTTTTCATCAGTTCTGGAAAGTTTTCAACCACTAGCTTATCAAATATTGCCTCTGCCCCATTGACTTTTTACTTTTCATCTGAAGCCATAATTAGATTTATTTTAGATCTTCTCACAATGTCCCCATGTCACTTAAAGGCTTTTTCATATTTTTCATTTCTTTTTATTTTTCTATTGCATTTAAGATAACTTCATCTCTATTTTCCATTTCACTAGCTTGTACTTCTGCTGTGTCAAATAGACTATTAAACTTATCCACTGAGTTTTTAATTTTATTTATATTTTTCAATTCTTTAAATAGCCTCAGTCATTATTTACAGTCTTCTCTGCACACATTTTCAAGCTTGCCTTGTATTCCTTTTTTCATATTTAATACAGTTATTTTATAGTCTGTGCCTTGTAAATCCAAGATCTGAACTCATTTATTTTATTTTATTTTATTTAAGACAGGGTCTCTCTCGCTCTGTTCCCCAGGCTAGATTGCAGTGGTGCAATCATAGTTCACTGTAACCTCAAACTCCTGGGCTCAAGCCATCCTCCAGCTTCAGCCTCCCCAGTAGCTAGGACCACAGGTGTGGACCATCATGCCTGGCTAATTTTTTTTTTTTTTTTTTTTTGTAGAGGTGGGGAACCTCACTATGTTGCTCAGGCTGGTCTTGAACTCCTGGCCTCAAGGGATGCTTCTGCTTCTTCCTCCCAAAGTACTGGGATTATAGGCGTGAGCCACCACACTCGGCCTGAACTCTTTTAGAATCTGTTTCTGCTGTCTTATATCTGTATTCTTTCTCTCTAATGATGTCTTATTTTATTTTGTGCCTGTTATTTTTTTAAATGTGAGCTGCTCCTTTTCCTTAACACTTTATTTATCATCATTCTTTAAGGCTGAAGATGAAGATAGGTTACTACAGAGAGGACTGGCATTTGCTTCTGCCTGGTGTTTGAGAGCATTATCAGTTGAAAATCATTCTTAATTAAATTATTAGCTTGAGGTTTTTTTTTTTTGGATCACCAAGGTAGTATGAATTCAAGCTACATTTTTTGTAAGAATTGGATTGTGTTACCAAATTCTCAAATATGATTTTGCTTTTCCCCCGTCCACTAGGTGCCAAGGTTTAAAACAGTTAATTTTCTTTGTAGACTCTGGGGAGAAGTGTGTATGCTAATAAGGGCAAAGTGTATTTCTAATATATTCTTATACTAAGTGCATGCACATGTGAGAATGTGTGTATGTGTGTGTGTGTGTGTGTGTGTGTGTGTGTGTGTGATGCAGGTCATGGGTTTTGTCTCTTATAAGGCCATGAAAACCAAAGCTCACAGTAACAGGGTTTAGCATATGCCCTTGGGATAAAGGCTAGCTGTAGACTCTGCTCAACACTCTAGATTCCTGCCTTCATTTAGCGTTTTGACTTAATAATACCTTATCTTATTGTCAATTAATCAATATATTTAAAAAGATTAAAAGAAATGTTTTTTCTCTCTTTTCCTTTTTTTTTTTTGAGACAGTCTTGCTCTGTTGCCTGGGCTAGAGTGCCGTGGCGTCAGCCTAGCTCACAGCAACCTCAGACTCCTGGGCTCAAGCAATCCTCCTCCCTCAGCCTCCCGAGTAACTGGGACTACAGGCACACACCACCGTGCCCGGCTAATTTTTCTATTTTCAGTTGTTTGGCTAATTTCTTTCTATTTATAGTAGAGACAGGGTCTCACTGTTGCTCAGGCTTGTCTCAAACTCCTGAGCTCAAGCAATCCTCCTGCCTTGGCCTCCCAAAATGCTAGGATTACAGGCATGAGCCACCGTGCCCAGCCAACAAACAGTTTTTCAAGGACTTTTTAGTGTGATCAGTGACTGAGGTACCTAGTTCAGAAACAGACGCCTATATTCTTCTTTATACTTAGTTTATTATCCAAATTTTCCTCAAGGGACATAAGACAAATAATACTAAACAGAAATACTTAAAATCAATATGCAAATATTTTTCATGCAAATCTGTAGATTTTATAAATTAATTACTTTTTAATATAAATTTTAGGTGGATGTTTATCAAATGTCTGGTCAACTAGTCTGCAGATGTGTATTATTTTATTTTATTAAATGGATGCTTAAATATTATTGTTCCATAGTACATTTAGGCCTTTGAACCACTAATTTGTTGGCTCAAATTCACTTTAGATGATTTGCAAGATCACGCTATTTAACAATCTCAAAAATCTCTGATTCACAACAAATATTTTTGTTTTACTCTTGTTTACTCTTGCATCAGTAGCTGCAGGTCAGCTGCTGCAGTGCTGTCCATGCTGAGGGTCAGTTGCAGGTCTGCTCTACAAATTTTCTAATTCTGAGATTTTACCTGGAATGTATCTTTCTCCTGGCAGGCAGCACAAGAGAAAGAGATTGACCTGAATGTGCACTCAAATTTAAAGCTTCTGCTTTAATTTAGCATTTAACATCTGCTTACAACCTGCTAAAAGAAGTCATATGGTCAACAAGAATAGTACAATCTATCAGTCTTCAAAGCTATCTTGAATACCTTATTTATGCTTGAGGTTATTCTCAATCTAACTTTTCTTCCAGAAAATGAGGATTTTAGACAAAAATCCTGATTAGCAATCTTTAGCAACATAGTGTCTAACTGGATAAGCTAAAGAGAAAAAGAAAAACAACCTCAAGCTACATCTCTGTCATTCCAGGTTAGGGTTGAAATAAATTCTGTGGGAAAGATTATCATGCCTGTTAGTGCTTAAACTAATTTGGAAAAAAGAACTTTTTATTCTTAGAAATGTATAATTAATTAAGCAGTAAGCAAAAGAGATGAATTCTCATTGGAGTTAAAATTGTATAGTTATAATAAAAAGTTTTATTTTAAAATGTCATTCTTAAGATCATTTTAAGAGATGCAAACTTGCAGGGTATCTCTTAACATAGCAAATGGGAGTTATTGAATTTTTTTCAGTTATAGTGCAGGATCACATACTACAGTTTATGTTGTCATCACACTGAAAATGCTAGATTGAATGATCATTTCCTGGAATCATATAATACTACATTTGAAAGGATCTGAAAAGCAGATTTTTCAACTGCAGTGTATTGATATGTTACTGTGTTACAATCAGTTGTGAAGTATGTCAAAATCATTAATTATGCCTGAAAAATAACTATTACTAGCAATATTTAAAGTATAGAGGTTGTGAAAGCTATACTTACATTTGTTTTCCAATATCTTCACTTTTACTTTGCATTTCTTTTTTTTTTTTTTTTGAGTGGAGCTTAAAGGAGTTAAAGCCAGTCTGTCAGGAATTTGCATGACTGGGTAAACCATGGCTGTTTGTTTCAAATGCGGACGTCATCCACTGGGAAAAAAGTTGCATATCATCCTTTAAAAGAGTATATAGTCCAACTCCCTACTTTTATCAGAACTTGAAATACAGAAAGTAATTTATCTAGTCACACATCTAATTAGCTAATTCTGTAATCTAGGCCTACTTGCTTCCAGTACATTGCTTTCCACTACAACAAATGAACAAATTTTCAAAAGCCAATGTAAGAAATTGGGGCTGAGGCAGGAGAGGATTAGGCAAGACAATTTGCCTCCTTTTTCTCATCTTTAGTCTCAGTTTCCAAAGTAAAGGAAAAACATCAGGGAAACAGAGTCCAGATGGTACATTTTGCATGTTGTCTATGCTCTAGTAACATTCTTTTTCAAATCTATTTGATTATAACTCATGGTAAGAAATGCAGTTTAAATCACAACATAGGACACACTCTCATCTTCCCCCATATCTGAAACAAAAGTTTCAGAAAGCAATTTTTGCCCTTACT
>RJWJ010011149.1:11795-45201 GCA_004363605.1 Indri indri
GCGCCTGGCCTACAATGCCTTCTGACTTCTTGTCAAGAAAATGTAATGAGATGAGAATTGCTTAAGAAAAAAAAAATCCTTAGTCTGGGGCTAGAAGGGAAAATGAGTTATGAACTGAATTTAATTATTACAGAAAGTTTTTTCATTTGCCTTCATTGTTGTCAGGATTTGAGTATGATCTTTCTGCTCTTCTACCTTTCTTATTTCTGTATTGTTACTTTCTTTTCGTGGCTAGCATTTTACCCTTTCCAGGGTTCCTTGGATTATGCTTAAAAAGCAAAACAAAAGGTTAAGTCCAAGAGTTGAAAAAAAGATTCAACAATTAGACTTTATCCTAAAAACGGAACGTCATGAACTGGGTTTTACCGGGAGGGGGAAAAAAAAAAGGAACGAACTGCCAAATTCCCGTGTATCCGTTTCAACTGACACCAACCTAACATACTGTATAACTTAATGACTGTAAAACTGGCACGAAGGATCCTTAACATAATTAGAAACAAAAATAAGTTTGCTAGGCTATTTTCATCCCAGCGTGACTGAAATACACCAGTTTCCCCAAAAATAAAAACCTCTAATGAGGAAAACAGTAAATTAATGTGCTACTAGAAATAGGAACAAGTAGTTACTGAATGCTTTTCAAGCCAGACGTACACTACGATGCCTTCTTTTTTGCTTTGGCTAAAACTTCAACCAAGCCCAAGGCTGGGGAGGAAAGTCTCACGTTTGGGTCTCAGAGGAGGGGTCCAGACTGAGCCCTAGCCAGGGAGCTCCACCGTGCGGTCTCCTCAGTTTAAGAAGGGCCGGGCAGACCGGCTCAGAAGGCCAGGCGGGTCAACAGGCGCGCGGCCAATCGCAGTGGGTTCGCACGCCGAGGTGCCCCTGGGGCGTGCGAGGGCAATTCGGTGGCGATAACATCTCGGCTGAACTAGGTGTGGACCCGATTCGTGCCCGCCCCCCAGGGGAAGCAAGTCGACCGCCGCCTCGGAGCGCCGTCACGTGACGGGAAGAGGGTGTGACCGAAGCCCGCGATCTAGGGGGCGGGGCCGGGAGGGGGGAGGGCGCTAGAATGTGAAGGATCGTGGCGCCTCTGGGTGCCCAGAAAGGCGGCGACGCGGCCGATGACAACATTAGGCCGCGACGAGCTCCGGGCTGGGCGGCGGTGGTAGCGGCAGCCCAGGCAGCTGTAGCGTTAGCTTTAGCAGCGGCAGCGGCCGCCGCCGACAGCAGGCAGGCAGAGGGAAGGTGGGACCCCGCTCTGGCCGGTGGACAGCGGAGCCGGAGTTCCCGCCCCGCTCGCGGGCCGAGCTGGCAGCGCCTCCGCTGCAGGTAGACAGCGCCCTCGGTCTGGGCTCGCGCCCCAGCTGCCGCCGACGACAGCGGCCAAGAGAAGTTGGGGTCCGACCCGACGCGTGCAGGGCCCCGGACCTCGGCGCCGCTCCGACTCCTGAGGAACCCGCTCCCTGCGTCCCGCCTCTCTAGGGGCTCCGCACCGGTGAGTGGCGCGCCGTTCCCTGAGTTGGGGGGCGGCGGGTCGGCACCCCTCAGGGAGACCGCGCCCCATTATCCCTACGTTCTGAGCTCGGGCTGTCGGGAACTCCTAGCCACCCCGCGCGGAGGAGTTCCTCTTTGGCTCCTTTGTCCCTTTTTGGAGCTGGGGATTGGAAAGGCTGGCGGGGGTGGTGTTTTGGGGCCCACAGTAGGTGCAGTCTGCAGCCATACAAAGCAGCGGCAGGGGAACCCGGGTGGGAGGCGGTTGGAGCATTTCGACCGCTTGGGTGTCTGCCCCCTCCTGAAGTTTGGCGGGGCGGACGGCAAGATTTCGCCAGAAGCCCCCCGCCCAGGAGAGCTAGCGCTTTGTTGCTCGGTGCGGTTAAGGCGAGGCTCCCGTTTTCCTGTGACAGCCCCGGAGCTGTGCCGCGCGCCGCAGACCGCACCCGCCCTTGCAGAGCCGAGCGACACGGTGGTGTTCCTCTAAACCTCGGTTCCCAGGGCCGCCTTGTAACGTAGAAGGAAAGGCGAAGCCTTTACTGTGCTTTTAAATTTAATGTTTGTTTCTAAGCCCTCTTCTGAAGAGTGAAATCAGGTTCCAAGGAGCTTCACTTGGAGCACGTTTTTGGTTTCATTGAGCCACCCACTCATGACCCGCCGAGGCGAAGCAACAGTATGGGCAGATTTTCCATTCACAAAAGTCATTTAACACTCTTCTTTATGAGAAACATCTGCGTTGCGGAAATAACCTAACTTCATTTTATCTAAATGCTTTCTGAAATATAGGTAACTTGGGCTCCTGCTTAAACAGAAAGGTAAACTTATCTAACTGATGATATAAGCATATATGCTTTAAATAAATAATATAATGAAGTTTTTGCCTTTCTGCTGCTGGAATACTTAAATGACGTCTAAGTGGTATTAGAATGCCTTGTGTTCGGCAGTTTTTTAAATTAACTTCATCTGAAATTTAGCCCCTAAGTGCCACTTTAGGTCTTTTCAAATAATCATTTAAAACAGTTTTTTTGCCTCTTCGTATCCAGAGAGAGCAAGGATTTGTGGAGGAACGTGGGTGAATTGCTTGTTAGATTTTTCTCCATTCTTAAGGGGTTTCATCTAAACTTGATTATGTTGAAATTCTGTGATCCGTTTCTATGCTTGCTAGAACCTGTTTCGCGGCGAAAGTATTAATAAGATCATGCTAGCTTTATAAAACACGTTGGAGAAGGAAGAGTTAGGCCATGCAATTTAAAATGTCCTCTATAGAAGTACAACGAATTTCAAATATTTGTTACTCCTTTTTTTGGTAGCAACTATGTGTGGAATGACTAAGGTATGCCTGTGGAAAGTCCTGGAAAAGGGAACAGATGAAACATAAGAGCTACCTTTTAGGTCTTTAATTATGGAGATTAAGTTGTTGCGGTCAAATTCCATGTGAACCGTTTGAGCCACAATACCTTGTACGCAGGTGCTTAGAAATGGCTGTTTAATTAAAAACGGTAATGGTTTCTCTTTCATTGAAAAATGATAGTTATTGAATCTCTGATCTGTGGAAAGATGCTGCTGTTTTTTTCAATTAGAATATTATTGAATTTTAGAGGCAAAATATGTTTCTAACAGCACGTTCATGGCACTTACACATTTGGCAATATTTAGTTTCCTGGTTCATTTAAAAATTGAGAGCCTTAAAAGAAATATACTTGGGGATAAATGTACAATTCTATGTAAATGAAGTTATATTTTAGTTTGCTTTGATTTAAAAAATTATGAAGTTATAAATTTATAAACTATGCATTTCAAAAGGATCTTTCTTTTTAAAGGATGAATTGCAGGATTTTAACCAGCGGTACATTTTAACTTGGTTTAGTTTATAAATAATCTTCCAAGAGCAGGTTACTTGAATTGAAGCATTAAAGACAAAGAATTGATAAGTACTTAGATGTAGTTTTTAAATATTACTTTGGAAAACTTTTATCTTAATACTTTTAGTATTTTTAATATTTATATTATAATAAAGTTGAAAACGTAGCAATGATCTTGGAGCATTAGGTGATTCAAAAGTAGAAGAAATAGGTCCTCCCTTAGGCTTATGAGTATGACCTACAAATAAGACAAATACAACTTGAATAAAAAAGTCCCTGAGAAATATACTTTTAATGAAGGTGGCTAGGTGCAAAGCAATCAATAGAGGTGTATGATTGGAGCAATTATGGCTGAAGTATAGTTTCCTTGTGCATAGGGTACAGGAAAAGATGTCTGGACCAATGTATGCTGATTTCATGTCAGTATTTGGGAAACCTCTGGGAGATTTCAGATCTGTTCTTTTCGCGTTGATTCTCTCCCCTCACATACCCTCACAGAGGCATGAAGTTGAAGGTCTCATCTGGAAGGTGTAATAGAAGGGATTTTTTTCCCCCTGACAAATGTTAAGTTTACAAGGGAGAGAGCTTTCTTTAGAGACCTCGTAGGGAAGAAATCCTTGTCCTGGAATATTGTACTCTTATACCCTATGTTGTTTTTACCTTTGTTAAAGTTCCAGACAATGTAAACTCTCCATGATAGCAAGGACCTTGTCTATTTTGCTCACCATTGAGTCTACAATTCCTCAATAGTTACTGAATGAAAAAATGTAGTTCCAGATATGTGACTGGAGAACAAAAGGAGTGTGTGATAATGTAGTTTAAACTAGATACAGGCAGTGAGGTGATGAAGGATTTTAGCTTGGGAGGAGGGGAACAGGTTATTTAATCTGAGAAACTTTCTTAAAGGAGGTGATTCTTGAGTGAGGTCTTCGTGTAGGCTGTGTATCTGAAAGTAAGCTGGTGTCTGTGGGGTAGACAGCATGAACCAAACCATTTAAGTTAGACTGAGTAAATTATATAAGATTAGGCAAAGTGAGTCTTTTTTATAACGAGTAATTTTTCTTCTCCCATCACAACTGTTGCCTCTCCCAGATAAAAAGATTAGAACATCTTTTAAGAGCTAAGATTTAGAGTACTTGAATTTCGAAAGTGATAATGATACAATGAAAGCAAGAGCATTGAACTCTGGGGGTCAGAAAATTTGAATTGGGGTTCTAACTTCATCTTCTACAAGCAGTGTGTCCATGGGCAAATCACTGGGCCTTAGTTTTCTCATTTGTAAAATGAGGACGATAATCCTTACCCCATATGGTTGTTGGGAGAATGAAATTATATAATGTGTGTGAAAGTAGCTACCTCAATATCTAACACATAGGAGGACTTCAACAAATATAAAATTATTTAAAACAATTCTTTTGTCTCTAGATTTTTAAAAAATATTTTGGTTCATTTATCAAGAACTCTAATATTTACCTGACCCACCTAACTGACCCATAGTATTACCATTGAATTTATCAGAATCAAAAGTTTAGATGGGTAGTGTTCTTTCAGCGTAATGTTTTCTGATAGAAACGAGGCTTAATTGTATTACTTCTTAATGTTACAGACCACAAGGAATGCTAGATGCCTCACATTTTTAAAGCTTTAAGTAAGGGATATGTATGGCTGAAAATCTGATCCTTTAGGTTTTCTTCTCTACAGAATTTGTTTTTGAAGAAATTGTCTTTGTCTGTTATGCCATTTATCTATCCTTTGTTATGAAGAAAGAAGGGATTTTGCAGTTAAGAAAAAATTTATCCAAAAATCCTCTGTATGTTTTTAGTGATATCAATATAAACCACGAAGATCCCTACCTTCTGAGTCTTTTTATAGAATTCAATATTTTTTGAGCAGACAGACTTCTGCATCATTTTTTATCTAAGCTTTTTGCTCCAGTAGCTGTTCGTTCTTTTATGAATCTCAAAATTTCATTATACTTTGTGAACTCATTGTGGTATTTGTGATCCGTGGAGCAGTCTGTCCTTTGTATAATATTTGCAAGGGAATTTTATTATAAAAAGACTAAGAAGAATCTTGTCTTTAAATGGTAAAGAAGCCAATTACCCACCAACTTCCATTTTCACAAAGAATTTAAAGAGGAAATGGTTTTAGAACTTGAAGCCTCTTTTCAGATAAAAAAGAGAAGCTTTTTGATTTAGAGTTGTTATTATAAAAGCTTGATAGATTCAGAGGGAGGTTGTTATAGCTCCTGAAGGTTTCTTAGTAGGAGTGGTTGATCATGATAATAATAGCTAATATGTGTTGACTGCTAACTATATACCAGGTACTGTACTACTCTACAAGTACTTGACACATGTTTTCACATTTATTCTTCACAATGACCGCCCCCCCCCCCAAATCAGGCTATTTTCTTTTTTTTAAACCTGAGACACTGACTACTATTAAATATAATAGGAGATGATGAAGCCAGGATTTGAACTAAACCCGAGGGACAGAGAGGTTAAGTAGTAGGTGGTGGAGCATACTGAAAGGATTTGAACTTGAGGTTTAACCTGACCTCTGGCTTTGGAGCCTGTCCTTTTAACCATTGTATTATACTGCCTTGTATATTTTATTTACACTTGCCCCTTATTATAGGCCTTGATGTTACGATCTTCCTGAGTCTGTTTTGATTGTGTGATTTGATTAAAAGTACACTTTACTTTGTAATAAGATGGAATATAGCCTCAGTTTTTTTCCATTTTAGTTGTATTTGACTGACATCTTATTTGTAAATCTTAAAAATACTTGGAATAAAGCAAATACTTGTTTTATTATTCATTCAGTTGCCATTTTCTTACTGGGGAATTTCAGACTAATTGGAAATAAAAACATAGTAGACATAGTATTTTAAGCTGACTTGTTATCATTAAAATTAAAAAAATAAGACTTATACAGAATTGGTGTGGATGGTTTTTATATAGTGATATTTGAGGGACCAAATCTATATAATTAAAATCTATCCTATTGAAATGACCACCATGAAAGTAACTTGTTTTTTTGGCTGCCAAATGCCTACATATTAGCAGGGGTAGTTTATCAGATTACATAGTTTGTGAACAAAGAAGGCTCAGGCCTATGTGGAAATTACGGAATCTGTGTAGGTATATTTTCATGGAGTGGAAGTATATCTGGGGAGAGAGCAATTCAGTCTAAGTAGCATTACTTGATATTACTGGGCAAGACTAATGAGGTTGGGTGCCTTGACAGTAGGGCACAGGTGCATAGTTCAAGTGGAGAGCAGGGCGAGGGACTTCTGGAGACTAGTCTTGCTTAGCGTATAATCTTGCATATTGTTGTGATTATAATAACATTTGAGATAACATGTTATATTTAATATCTTATATTTTTATATATTTAATATCTTATATTTAATATCTTAAATGTTATAATATTTAAGATAACATTATAATAACATTTAAGATCAGCAATCCAGAAGTAAAGAAAAACAGTGCTGTGCATCATAGTGTGGAGTTTGTAATAGTTCCTAGGCTGTTTTGCAAGATGTGGGTGCTTTACAAATATTCATTGGTAGCAACGGAAGGACTCTATTATCACCTATTATTTTAGAAATCTAGAGAGGTAGACGAGCACAGTCTCTGGAGTCAGACTGCTTAAGTTTAGAACTGGCATAGCCACTTACTAGCTTCTTGCCCTGTACCTGGCCCTGTACTGACATAGGGTGGCCACAGGGGAAGATGATGGTATATTTAGGCAAAGAGGGGACTAGAGATAGCACCTTGTGAGTTTCCCCATGGTTCTTACATGGTATAAAGGAGATCTGGAAGTTCTCACATATGCCTAGTGAGGGAAATAGAAGTTAGCAGAATGAGAGCCAGCAAGCCTGTCATGAGGCTGTCATTGTGCAGGGAGGGACTATAAAGTAGATAGAGGTTATAGGAAGAGCAGCTTTGGCAGATTGAGTTCATTGCCCACCAAAATTTGTGCTCCCTCTTGTTTGCAACTGTTTTCACCAGGGGAATATGAGTGGTTGTCACTTCTGGGTCAAGGTGGCAGAAAAGTGGGTGTTCTTTCTTTGCTTTCTCTTTTACAATCCGAGGGCCAGATGCAGAAGCTGGGGCTCTCAAGGGGTGGTAGAGCCATAGATTGGAAGGATCTAAAGTTCCTAAAATTACCGTGTGGAAAGAAGCTGTGACCAAACAGGAACGCCCACCATGGACTGTAATTTTAATAAGAAATTTTAATTGGGTATAGCTACTAAAAATTTTGAGTTTATTTATTAAGCAGCTAGTGTTGCCTTAACTATAAGCCAGGGACTGAATATGAGAGGTAGCTGAGACCCTTAGAATATCTGTACTAACAGGAGCTGAGGTAGGTGGGGTCAAGATAGGAGATCCACTGGATACTTTTCCAAGGTACTTTTCAGCATGTGCCATATAACTCCATGAGAGCCAATGGCCAAATCCGAGGACCAGTGAGGATCCTGAGGGCAGTCCATGGTCTATATTCAGACTAATTTTAATACTCTATGCCCATGAAAATATCCTGTTATGCCTACTCAACATGATAGGAATGAGGAACAGTAAGAAACTATAAAGTCTGAAGAGTTCCCTTAAAGCAGGGTTTCTCAGTTCGGCATTATTGATATTTTGGGCTGGATAATTATTGTGAGTTCCTGTACATTGTTGAATGAATAGAAGCATCCCTGGCCTCTACCCGCTAGATGCCAGTAACACTTCCCCTAATTGTGACAATGAAAAATATCTCAAGACATTGCCAAATGTCCCCTGGGCAAGGTCACCCTCAGTAGAGAACCACTGCCTTAAAGATTGAAAGAAATTATTTTTAATGGAAAGAAACTATCTTTAATTGAAGGACTTTTTCCTGTCTTAGAGGATGGGTGGGGTTCATAGGAAGGGTTTGTTTATATATATGCAACAAAAGAAGCTATGTTTTTATAAAACATCCTAGTTTCTATTAAACGTTGATTCAGACTTCTCTTTATAAACTTTAGACATTACCCGAGTTTTCAATTTTTTTTTTCTTCCCATTCTAAACAGGCAGCTCTACTTTTTATTGCTTAGATAAAAACATTTTTCTCCCTGTGACCTCAGCTGTCATGTCCATAGATTGTCTCTGAATGATGAAAACCAATAAATAGTGTTGCTATTGTGACTATGTCAATATTATTTAATGCTGGGCCAGGTGGTATGCTCACATTATGATTCCTTTTCTGTAGATCCTTTAGGCAGTCCCTGGGCCACAAGAAGAGAAATGTTGATAATATGAAGGACCAGTGGTTTTTATTTTATTTTATTTATTTTGCCATTTCTGACCACTGCATTAAAAAAAAAATTTGGCTGACCAAAATCTGACCATGGAATTAAAAAAAAATTTAGATAGAACTTCCTGTTTTTCTTGGTGTTTTTAATTGCCCCTTTTCTTGTACTGTATGCCTCTATCATAATCATAGTCTCCCCTATATTCTACCCTTCTACATCTTAACTTTCCAGCATACTACCTATTTTTCTGTGTTCTCTGTTTATCTGGAGTTGTCTGGAACCCTGCCTCAGTTTGGACTGGTCGCCTTTTAGGTCTCTTCCTATAACTTCCTTTCACTGTACTTTTGAATTGGATCCATTCTATTATAATATATATCTTCCCTTTTTTCTTGATCTCCTCAATCTTTTTGTTGGAGTATGTCCTCAAGTAACGTCTTTTAAAAGTATGTATGAAAGGCAAACTTTCTGAATTCTTCTATGAACAAAAATGTTTTCATTCTGTTCTCATGTTTGACTGATGGTTTGGCTGGGTACAATACTGTTGGTTACAAATAATTTTCTTTTAGAACTCTGAAAGCATTGCTCCATTGTCTTGTGACATTCAGGGATGCTGATGAGAAATTATATGTCATTCTGATTCACTATTCTTTGAAGGTGATTTGTTCTTCTGTCTGAAAGCTTTTAGGATCTTCTTTGTTGTATCTTCTGCTACAAAGCCATAATGAGGCATATGGATCATTTTTGTTTTGTTTTGGGTATTTGTTTTAGGCATTCAGTTGCCCTTAAAGTCTGAATCAGATTCTTTTTCCAAGTCTAGGAAATTCTCTTCTATTATGTCTGATAATTTCCCCCCTTCACTTTCTTATTTGCTCTTTAGTAGGCAGATGTTTTCTCTCTTGGATTGTTCCTCTTTGTCTCATCTTTAGTTTCATATTTTGTGATTCTCTTTGCTCTGTGTTTAGGACTTTTTTTCTCCTTTTATCTTTTGGCTGATTTTTCTGGGGGTGATCTACAAATTTTGTTCTTTTTGTCTTTTCCTACCATTCTCATGTTGTAATATCGTCTTGAGTCTCAGAATGTGTAAAGTAGGTTTTTAAGAGGTATCTTGTGTCTTCTCATAAATTATTTCCCCTTCCTCTCTGGTTAGTTTTTATGTTTGTTTTAGTAATCATTCTTTTTTTATGCTTAGTTTTTCTTATGTTAATTTACCTGGTAATTATTCTTGGTTGTCCATTCATGGTTGAGAGAGAGGAATGGGTCTCCCTGCTTCCCTGCCCCCCGCCCCTTGGATTGTTTTCCCTATTAGGTTTTCCCTTTGACTAGGAATGCAGTACAGAGTAGAGTCTGTCCCTTGGCAGGCATTGTTTTAGGGTAAGAGGGAGGGGAACTAGCTGCCCGGTTGCGGGGCCCTTTAAATGCTGAATAAGAAGGATTTACTTTGTGCCAGCATCCCCACTAGATATTCATTCACTTTCTTTAGAGAAAAACTGACTTGTCTTTTTGTCTGGGGGCAAATGTCAATTGTTTTAGATATTCCTTGGAGATGGGGAGCAGGAGATACAATTGTGCCTCATACAGTCAGTCTAGTAATACTTCCATTTTTAGCCCTACTATGTATTTCCACTCCCTGCTGTACCATTTACAGTCTTGCTTCTCTGGGGGTCCTGTTAGACATATTGATTCCCATTCATCTGTATCACTATTAAAGGGTATAAAGAGACTATGGCTTTCTCTGCTTCTTTTATCCATCAATCTCACATATGCTTTCATCTTTCAGAAATATGTTGGATTTTCTCTCTATACCTATCCTCAGTCTTAATTTCTTTCCTCTTACGGTTTTATTTCTTTCTGTATGAATTGTTTTTATGTCAATGGGGTATATGGAGTAACAAAGGGAAAATTTATAATTAGTCTACTATCTCATATTAGAAGTCCTTTACTAGCTCTTTAAACAGAAGATACAGAACCTATGGAACTTATTTTGCTCAGATTTATCCATAGAAATTATGATCATGATACAGTGTTAAAATACAGTTATGTCCCATTACTAATGATTTTAATAGGTATTTGTATCTTTATGCCAGTTGGTCCTAAAACTTGAACTCTTTGAATTCTTATTTGCTTCTTAGTTTTTTCTCTTTCCTGTTTGTTGTCATCTACCCCATTGGCACATGTCATTATGATTCTCTTGCCATTTCTGGTTTGCTGCTTGGAAACTCAATGAGACCATTTTGAATTGTTCATAAAATAGTGATTTTGCTGCAGAGAATGGCATTTCAGCTTTAAGCACATGACCTTTCTGCCATTTTGATTATTCAGAAGCCTTTACTTAAGTTCTGTTTCTCAACTATATCCAGACAGGTGGGGTCTTATCATTCTTTTTCATTTATTCCTTTGCCTTAAGTGTGACAGCTACCTTGGTTCAGTAGTTGATATTTTTTCTCTATTATTATTAATTCTTTTCCTTCTCTACCATATCATCTTTGGTACTTTAAATGTTGAACTAACTTAGATTGCCCAGCGAGTTCATTGAAGGACTTAATTTTCATTTGGTCCTTTCAGTTTATACTCATAAAAATTTCCCAGTATTGTTTTAAACTTCTTTTTCACTTATTTTCTTTTTCCTTTTTCAGACTTCTTTTGGTAATCTTCATGCTTCATGTTGATTGAGCATAGAATAGTATTGTAAATTAACCTGGGTAAATAAGTTTAAAAAAAGTATCCATTTCTTTTCCTCCTCTTCTATGATGTCCCTGCATTTGCCTTTTAATCTTGTTTAATTCTTCTCTTGTGAGACTTTGAGGTTAGTTCTTCTACAGCTGTGGTTTTGACTATTGGAATGTGTGTCTTTTATAATTGGAGTTATAATTCTTCTGCAATCAGAAGCTTTTACAATCCAGATTTTAAAAATGCTGACTACTTTGAAGTTGAAAATCCTGTCAGCAGTTCTGATTTAGAAGGTTTAAACCCCCAGACTTGGCCTGATTATATAAGGTATTATAAAACCTACATGGTAAATACTGTACTTCTTTGAATTTTAAAGTAGCTTAGAAAATAAATCGGCTTTTTCAGTTTTTCTAATTAATGTACAGGAAATCAAGGTTGTAAATATTCCCTAATGTAGGGGACTGATTACTGATTATTTTATGAACTTTCTCGGTATTCTGTGAAACTCTTGGAACCCAGAGATTTTAGAATCCAGAGGTTGAATTAAATAGTAGTTACATGTCTGTTGCTTTACCTTTTGCATGTATTCTAAGCATTTTCCCTTCCAGGTATCTGTTGTCATGATTAATTTTCCTTCTTGACTGATGGAATCCTTTATTGCTTCTATTATGTTTATAATTTTGATAATCTTTTCTCTGTTCCTGAAATTTTAAATAGAATTTTCAAACATCAAGCTATATGCTTTAAATACATACAATCTTTATATGTCAATTATATCTTTTCTTTTTCTTTTTTTTTTTCTTTTTTTTTTTCCCTGAGACAGCATCTTGCTTTGTAGCCTCAGCTGAAGTGCAGTGGCACGATCATAGTTTACTGCACCCTCAAACTCCTGGGCTCAAGGTATCCTCCCACCTCAGTCTCCTGAGTGGCTAGGACTACAGGTGTGCACTATCATAGCCAGCTAATTTAAAAAAAAATTTTTTTTTTTAGAGACTGGATCTTGCTATGTTGCCCAGGCCGGTCTTGAACTCCTGGCTCCAAGCAATCCTCCCATCTCAGTGTCCCAAAGCGCTAGGATTACAGGCATGAGCCTCCATTCCCAGCAATGATATCTTAATAATACTGTTAAAAAACAGAATCTTCAGCATGGTACTTTGAATATTTTCAAAAGTTTGATTATTTGGGAAATAATGGTGCTTACTATTTTTCTAAGAATTTATGATTTTGTAGTAATTAAAGAGAAAATACCCTGTCATTATTGAGGAAGAATTCTTCTGTAAAAACAGAGACTCATTTAAGAGGTTGATTACTTAACTTTTTTATCATTTTAACTAGCCAGATCTCGTTTATTTATTTTTTGGGGGCCTCTTCATAATTTACAATAGTAGTAATTAGCCTCCTTAAACTCATCAACTGAAGTTAATCATTGATACATTTTTGTGACTATAAGATATATTTTTATTTTAAATAAATGCAGAAAATACAGTCATTTCTTGGTATAAGCAGGGACTGGGGTGGTGGGAGTTGACATGGGAGGGGTATTGGTTCCAGGACCCTTGTGTATACCAAAATCCACACATACTCAAGTCCTGCAGTGGAACCTGTGTACACAAAAAGTTGGTCCTCGTTATATGCAGGTTTCGTATCTCATGAATACTCTATTTTCGATCCTTGTTTGGTTGAAAAAAAGTCCATGTACAAGTGGACCCACGTTCAAATCTGTATTGTTTAATGGTCAACTGTATATGATTTTTAAAATATTCACTAAAGTCTTTTCATTGTCATGTTGAGCAGAGTTTTCTTTTAGGAACAGGCTTTCAATATATGAGTTATCTATATAGTTTCTTATTTTTTGGTAGTTATTCTTAATTCAAGCACTAAAAACGGTGTTGATTCTTATAGGTCTTTTTGAATTGGCACAAAGAAGTGTAATTAAGTGTCTTGGTTACTTACATTATAAATTAGAGATGATGAGTACTTTGGTTGTGGTAATTTATACCTAGAATTCAAAACCCAGAAGCATCTAGGCCAGAGTGAGACACTCAGAAACTCATTTTTCTTTTGTACCCAAGATAGAAAGCCATTTCTAATCTGTATCAAAATATGAAGAAATTGCTTTTGGGATTGGATACCAGTCGTAAAATTTCTTGAGACTGTCTTGAATTAACTTTAGATCTTGCATTTCAAGCTGTGGTCTTTAATAATGAACATCAGTTTAAGTATAGGTATGAATTTTTACTCGTAGGAAACTGGATAACTCTTTTGGTTTACTATAACTAGTTACTGTTATTAATAAATGAGAAACACATTTATTTTTTCTAGTATCTTAATTCAAAACAAGGTTCATAATTTTCCTTAGAAAATAACCTTTCAGGAAAACAGTAAAAATAGATGTAGAATCAGGGGAGTTTTAGTTATAATTTAGTATTTCTAACTTTAAAAACAATGACATTTAACATAGAAGACTAAATTATTAATATATGGTTGCCACTGTCATGTTTGTAAGCATTATCCTTAAGCGGCCTTGAGTTACTCTTTGAGACCCTTTGTCACAGGCTGGTGCCAACCTACCATTACAAACGTTAACTGATTTAGTAAACAGTAGCACTGGGAAAATAAGCAACCTGCCAGAAGTATCTTCTTTCCTACTAAGTAACTGTGTGACCTTGGCAAACCATTTACTCTTTCTGGGTCTTAGTAAAATGGAGAATTGGGAACACATAGCCTTTTAGGTTCTTTTGAGGGTGGATTCCTTGAAGATATTAGGGGCTAGAATTCCAATCAGATAATGTATTATTTAATATAATCCTTATAATAGCTCTGAAATAGATTATATTATTACCATTTCACAGATGGAATTATTCCTGCTTTTACAGACTCCATGTTTAAGTAACATACTCACTCATGCAGCCACTAAGGAGCCAAACGAGAAGTTGAACCTTAGTCTATTTCATTCTATAGCTGTGTTCTTTTTTAGTATACCATACTGCCTCCCCAAGCCATGTTGTTATTAGACTACCAGATTTTATTCTGAAAATTTGTTCCATTTCTTTTTTTTTTTTGAGACAGAGTCTCACTCTCTTGCCTGGGGCGAGTGCCATGGTGTCAGCCTAGCTCACAGCAACCTCAAACTCCTGGGCTCAAGCAATCCTTCTGCCTCAGCCTCCCAAGTAGCTGGGACTACAGGCATGCGCCACCATGCCCGGCTAATTTTTTTTTTCTATATGTATTTTTAGCTGTCCAATTAATTTCTTTCTATTTTTTTTTTGGTAGAGGGTCTCGCTCTTGCTCAGGCTGGTCTCGAACTCCTGAGCTCAGAACGATCCGCCCGCCTCGGCCTCCCAGAGTGCTAGGATTACAGGCATGAGCCACTGTGCCCGGCCTGTTCCATTTCTTAATCTGTAGTTTATATTAAATATGATTTTGCATTACAGCATCTGTCAGGAAAATCAGAGGTCAGATATCAGGCCTGTCTATGAGTTATGCACAAAGTAGAAATATAACCAGTTTTTAAATTAATATACTAGAACTTACATATCTAAGAGATGATCAGTGTGTTTAAAATTATCTTGAATTTATTTCAGTAATATCACTGTTGTTCAGAAAACACTTTTGGAACTATTCTTTTGACATTTCTTTAATGTCTTTAACCTCTTTCTTTTAACCTACATTCTATGGTTACATCTTTTGAGAATGGATTTTGTATTTGGAAAAAGCAAGAAGTCATTCTGAACCAAGTCTCATACATACAATGATAAATGCCATTTTTAGTTAAAAATAAGCAGTGACCAAAGGGATGAGACCTGTTTTTCTTGTGTTATTTATAAGGTAGCTAAGAAAGAAAAGAAGAGTTCCAAAGTTGTTTTGTGGCATGGCAACTTGAAATAGTCTCTAAAAGTGACCACTGTGTACGGAGATCATCTTTGTTTGTATATAAATTCTGCTCTGTTAAAGTTGCTATACCTGTTTGCTAAACCTGAGTTTGGTATACCTGTTCTGTTTCCCACTTGGGTTTGTGCTATGCTGATTTAGCACTGTGCTGTAGAGAAAAATGTTGAAAGATTTATTCTTTCCATTTTAAAGACGAACAGAATGTATAAAACAATGTTTGCAGAGGTTTGCATGATAATTTAGTTATATTTAATTTAATTATATTAATATTTGTTATGTAATTTGTGGTTTAATTCTACCCCATCAGAGTGTACTCTTTGATGCAGGCTTATATTCTAACTTAAATTTCTTGCAAAAATTATCATAGGCTGCATTATATATGACTAATAGCTTTTGGATATTAGTGTTATACTTGGTGCAGATAATAAAAAATAATATATCTATCTTCTTGCAGAGGAACTTGTGATATAAAGATTTCATTTTATCTTTCGAAGGTATTATTTTTCTTGATTTAAACTCCCAGATGGTGGAGTTTAATGAAGTGTCCTCATTTGTAACAAAGGGTACTGAAAAATGCCTCTAGCATCTTTTTAATAATACTTTTTCCCTTTAAGGTTCCAGAATAATTTAATGTCACAAGACCATTAATTCCCAGATTTGAGTATAAGTCACTACGCAAGGGGCTGAAAATTCATTAGGAGCTGGAACAGATGTGCTCTCTGACCTCCTTGAGCTTACGTGTGGGGGAGGCGGAGGGAATAGACAGTAAACCACTAATTGCACAATTCACTATGTAATCACTATTGTGAAAAGTGATTAGAGGAAGAAATATAGGGTGATATAAGAATTTGCTGACCAAGCGGGGGAGGGGAGCCAAAGATGGTGACAAGCTGAGGGAAAAAGGAATATTTCTGGCAGAACATCTTGTTTAAAGATCTTGGAACAGCAAGGAACTTGGCCTTTGCTAGGAACTGAAAAAGTCCACTGTGACTGGAGTGTTAAAAAAAAAAAAAAAAAGAGGGATAGCAATGTAGTACTGGAGGCAGGGACTGCATCATGTGTGGCTACTGAGAGCATGTTAAGAATTTTGATTTTTATCTTAAGATCCCTTGGAAACCATTAGAGAATTTTAAACAATGGAGTGAAAAGACCAGGTTTAGGAAGATCTCTGTGGATGCTGTGTGAAGAATGGTTTGGAGGGTGATGCGGATAGATTCTGGGAGACAGGTCATGTTGAAATTAAGGTACCAATGGCTCATCCAAGGGGGGAATCCTGTAGGCCAATTGTTCTTAAACTGTGTGTCACCTGGGAATTTATTAGAAATGCAGATTCTTGGGCTCTACTGCAGACCTACAGAATCAGAAACTTTGGGGATTGGCCTCAGAAATCTGTTTTGGAACAAGCCCTCCAGATCTGCGGTCCCCAACCCCAGGGCCGCTGACTGGTACCGCTCCTCCTTGGCCTGTTAGGGACCGGTCCACAGAACTCCGCCTCCCCATCCCCCTTCCGTGGAAAAATTGTCTTCCGTGAAACTTAGGAACCAGAGCCACACAGCAGGAGGTGAGCGGCAGGCACAGCACCCTATCGCTGGCATCCCTGCTGAGCTCCGCCTCCCTCCCCAAACCCAACTCCTGTGGGAAAATTGTCTTCCATGAAACCGGTCCCTGGTGCCAAAAAGGTTGGGGACCGCTGCTCCAGATGATACTTATGCATCCTAAAGTTTCTGAAACTCTGCTATAGGTCATTAGATATATGGTTTTTGAATGCAGGAGAAAGTTCTAGACTGGTGATATGAATAAAGAGTACCTGCATGAAGGTGGTAAAGAGTGAGAGGAAGGGAAGCAGCTCTACTAGAAATGAAACCCTGAGGACAAAGAACAGAGCTAGTAAAAGAATCAAAAGATTAGTAAAAGCGTTAGAAGGACTGGAAGTTCAGGAGAGTCTTTGAAGGAGGGAGTGGCAAAGTAAGCATTAAATTTGGCCATGAATGATCTTTGTGTGTGTAGTTGCAGTGAAATGACAGGGATGGGCACCAGCTGTCAGTGGGTTGAGAAGGAAATTGGCACAGAAAGAATGAAGAAAATATTTACTCATTTAAGATGTCTCTTGCTATTTGGACAGATATTTAATATTCCAAAATTATGGGAAATAAAAGTGAATAACCTTGAGGTACAGTACCAGCATAAGATTCTGTTGAGAACTATATAATAAAATCTCATTGTTGTACCTATTGATTCTGAAATTAATAGTTTACATAGAGGACTGAGCTCAAGTTCACCATTTTCTTTACCAGCTTTCAAGGAATGTCACAAGATAATCATAGTTAAACTTATGGAGGAATGGGGGTGGAGGTGATGTTTAGCTGACCAGGAATGCTCTGTTTTTACCATGATTAAAACTACTTTAGCAGTGTGCATTTACATCTAAGTAACTTTTAAATTACAGATACTTATTCATTACAAATACATTAATTCACTTGCTATTACTATTATGTATCTGAAGGAAAATGTTTTTAAATTCATTTTATAATTCAGACTTTTACTTTTTTAAATTACTCCATTAGAATAATTCTAACACGTTAAGGTTATGCTCTTCTTAAGGGAAGACCACATTTAATGTGAAGACAAATTAATGTAATTTCAGGATCAATCCCAATTATAAAGTATTATCTTTGGAAGGGTGTGCGTGTGAGAGAGAGAGAGACTTAAGCCATTTTGGAATGCATTTTCTTTTCTGGATGAAATATGTTTGCTTGTCTAAATTTTTTTTTAAAGAACAAATATGATTATTATATATATGGTATATAATACATCAACATGTGCTCAATGTAAAATTCAACACTGCAGAAACTCATAAAGTTAGCTTCTGTTGCCACTATACTTTATATCTGAAATAGCCCACTCGTTAGCAGTTTGGTGGTGTTATGCTAGATTTCTCTCTCTCTCTCTTCCTTTGTACATACACACATATAATTTTTTTAAAAACAGAAGTAGGATTATATAGTGTTGACTTGTAGTTTCCCGATAGCTCTAAAATGCGGTTTAGGAATGCTACGATTTCAAAGAACAGACATTTTCTTGAATTTTATGTGGAAAGTGATGATCTCAATCTAGCTGTGAACACTGAAAGAGATAAGTAAGCTCTTGCCGTGTTAAAAACACCATGGTGGTGGGGAAGAAGGATGTTAGAAACAAGGTTCAAAAGGATGGTTTCTTATTATTTAGTATTGTACTCCGTGGGCATACCTGCTGCTTTTAAGATAACAATGACCTTAAATAAAAGCTTCTCTGAAGCTGA
Organism: Indri indri; assembly: GCA_004363605.1. Lineage (NCBI taxonomy): Eukaryota > Metazoa > Chordata > Mammalia > Primates > Indriidae > Indri > Indri indri. The sequence goes on from RJWJ010011149.1 coordinate 30,284, forward strand.
TTGGTTCAAGTGATTCAGACCACTTTTTTTTTTTTGCCCAGGGCAGGGGTGTTGGGGGGGTGGTTGGGATGTGGGTGGATCTACGTTTGATTGTACGGTGACTCCTTATGGGAGGTAAGGCAAATGGGAATTATGGCCTGCTCAGCATTCTTTAAGGAATTGTGTCATCTTCTCCCTTAAGTGTCTTTTATTTTTCTAATATTTTCTTGTCACCTTTATCTATTTGTAAATTTGTCTGTTCTTTTGACTTTTTACTTAAATACTTTTAAAAAAATTTACTTAGTTTTTTCCTGATAGAATTTTATTAAGGAGGAGACAAATAAGTATAAAGAAGAATAACTGAAAAAACTAATGACTTTTAACAGTGGTTTGCCCAGGTAGAGCTTTAATTTAAATTTACTTTTTTAAAATTGGTATTCGTATATATATTTTTTTCTATGTATATAGCTGTTGGGTGGCATGGATCTAAGGCATTTCCAAACATACTTCCTATCCTAAGCAAGAGATTCAGGATACTTTTTTTTCCCTCCACTTATTTAATAGCAGCTCTTATGGCTTCTCATTCCTTTCTTATTCCTTTAAATTTTGAACCCTTTCTTCAGAGCTGTAATCTGAGTAATGCAAATGTGCCACAGGCAAATTTCTTACCTCTACATAAAATAAGTTTATCTATAGTGATAAAGCCTCTGCACTGTATTTAAAGAGATTACTCTTATGTTGCCTGTCATCCCTTCAATCATTCTCGAAGGTGTTTGATTTAAAATATTTCATTCACAATTTCTCATTTTAAAAATAATAATGTTTAGCAGTATTGGACTCCTAAAATCTCCTTTCAACAAAAAATGAAACAAAAAACAGTTAGTGGCAGGTCTGAACTTATATTTTATTGCTAATCTTATTATTAAGAACTTTTTTCCAATTAATGTTTCTTAAAATAGGAATAAGTATATATTTTTAGTGACTATATAGTAAATGCTTTAAAAATATTTTATAGGATAAAATACTGTCAGGAGAAGACAATTTTAAAGGAATATCATTGGGGAGGGGTAAAAGCCTACTTATTGGGTACAGTGAACGCTATTCAGGTGATGGGCACACTAAGAGCCTTGACTTAAGCATTAGAAAAGGTATTTATTTAAAAAAAAAACATTTGTACCCCCTTAATATTTTGCAATAAAAAAATTTCAAAGAAAGGGAAATCATTCATGATTCTGAACAATATAACAGATCAATAAATTTTTTTATGTGTTTGTAAATATATGAGCAACTACATTGATATATAATATATAGGTCTAAGAAAGCAAAAGTAGATAAGATCATGTTTTAGTCACTACATTCTCTACTTTGAGCCAAGACCTCTGACTGGGTATTGCTCTGATGTAGATGGAGCAAATAAAACCTTGCTTGTTAGCTAACTGTCACTGCATAACATCCTTTCTCAGTAAAGAGACTTAATAAATCCTGTAGCTTTGTTGTCCTCAGCATGGCTCCATTACTGCTACTCTGTTTAAAGGTCAGTATTATTACCCTTTAATATTTGATTTCTCATTGTGAGTCTCATTCTCTTTCCCTCATTGTACATTTCTGTACATCTCTCCCATTCCAAGAACTAAATTAGCTCAAGTTATTACTAGCCATCTTGGCTGTTTTACCCAGAAATGAGACATTGAACACTTTTCTGTTTTGTATATATAATATAGAAAGGAATTAACTCTGTCCTATATGCAAAATCTTAATGAAGATTTAAGTTGGTTTCAACATTGTAAGTATGCTAACCCTACATTCTTACATTAAACACTTTTTTTTTTTTTTTTTTGAGACAAAGTCTTGCTCTGTTGCCCTGGCTGGAGTGCAGTGGCATCATCATAGCTCATTGCAATCTCTAACTCCTGGGCTCAAGCAATACTCCTGTCTCAGCCTCCCTAGTACCTGGGACTACAGGTGCACACCACCACACCCACCTAATTTTTGTATTTTTTGTAGAGATGGCGTTTCACTATGTTACTCAGGCTTGTCTTGAACTCCTGGCCTCAAGCAATCCTCCTGCCTTAGCCTCCCAGAGTGCTAGGATTCCAGTTGTGAGCTACTGCACCTGGCCCATTAAACACTCTCAAGTGTATGAATGTAAAGACGCTTTGAAATTATAAATGCCTAAGAATTCTGATCTTGGTCACATGGGTCTCTTGAAGTACAATTTTAGCATTCTGATGACTGTTAAGTAGTGTGCCATGAGATAATTCTTATAGCTAAATAATTATCTGGGAAGATTTTTTATATCTTGTTTTCCAAAATACCAGTCACTTACAGAATTGAGATTCTGATAAATGTAAAGGCTTTCATAATTTCAGGAGCACAATGACAGCTGCACAGGAAGTCCATATGTTGCTTAGCTATAATTATGTTTTGATAATTTTGCTTTGGGGAAGAACTGTGGCTAACCTCCAAGAGACTGAAGCTGATGATTGTAAGCATTCACATTTTTTTGACAGAAAGATAGAACCTTTTCTTTTTCCCTGTTGTAAACAACTGAATATATATATCATGTATCATAGCATCCACTGGATGAAGTTGCAATTCTGGATCCTACTGTAAAATTTAAATGAATATTTGCGTCAGATGGGAAGATTACCCTGTTTTTTTGTTACTCCTATATATGGACTTGCTGCCATAGGCATGCTAATTTTGCCATCTCCTACACACGACTTGTTCCTTTCCACCTCCGTTCTTCTGCACATTACCATTCCCTCCACCTGCAGTACTGTCCTTCCTTTTCATCCATTTCCTTTTCTCCTTTCAAAACAGCACCTAGAATTATTTCCTCTAGAAATTCTTTCATGATTTATTCCATCTAATTGTTACTTATTTTCTTTGGTTTACCTTAACGCTTAACATGGATAGTCACATATTCAACTAATTAGAGTTGTGCTTCTGTGATTTACCAGCATACATGTAGTGTTAAGATTAACTATCCCATCTGTTTTTCTCAGCTATCCTCTCAATTATTCCCATTTTACAGATGAAATTAAATAAATTCCCTCAGTTATACTCTGAGTTTTAGCTGTGCTAGAATGTATGCCTTTTAAAAATTTCTAAACACAGCTCTTCTTGCAGTGTCATTCTGCCTTTATTTCTGTAGTCTTTCCTGCTTTCCACCACTCAGCCCACCAATAGCACTTAAAAAACACACACAAAAACCCTTAAACTACTTTACTCTGGTATAATTTACACCTGAATAAAATGCACCCATTGTAAGTGTATGGTTTGATGCATTTTTGACAAATGTATATCTGTAGCTACGACCACAAATTAGATACAGAACATTTCCATCAGTCCACCAAATTCCTCTGTGGCCCTTTGTACTTAATCTGTCTCTTTCCCTACTCTTTCCCAGATAACTGATTTGGGTTCTGTCACTATAGATTGTTTTGTGTAGAATTTGTTCTATAATTTCATGTAAATAGAATCATAGAGTATGTATTTTTGTCTGCTGCTTTTCCTCAGCATATTTTTGAGATTGTTCCTTTTTATTTTTGTATAGTATTTTACTCTATGACTGAATATACTATAATTTGTTTATGCATTTACCTGTTGATAACATTTGACTTGTTTCTGGTGTTTGGTTATTATAAATGAAGCTGCTATGAAATCCATGTATAAGTCTTTGAGTGGGCATATTTCCATTTCTTTTGGGTCAATGCCCAGGAATGATTGTACTATTTTGCATCCATATCAACGATGTATGAACGTTGTTCCAGTTATTCCTATCTCATAAACACTTAAATTGTCGGTTTAAAAAATTTTAGCTATTCTAGTTTAGTAATATCTCACTGTGGTTTTTCATTTGCATTTCACTGATGATCAGTGGTATTGAGCATCTTTTCTTGGCTTTATTACCAATTTGTATCTATTATTTGTGTAAATTGTTTAAATCTTTTATCCATTTTAAAAATTGTGTTTTCTTGTTCTCATTGACTTTTAAGGGTTATGTAGTCCAAATCCTAGCTAAATCCTAGTTTTTTGTCTAATATTTGTGTTGTGCATATTTTCTTCCAGTCTGTGGCTTGCCTTTTTTTTTTTTTTCTTACTCTGTTTTGGAAGAGGAGAAGAGTTTAATTTTTATAAAGTCCAGCATATCAATTTTTCCTTCATGGTTTGTATTTTTAGTCTTCTGAGAATTTTTTATCTATCTCAAAGTTATAAAGATTTTCTCCCCTTCTTATGCTTGGAGTTTTATAGTGTTGGCTTTTATATTTAGGTCTGTGATTCATTTTGAATTAATTTTGTGTTTAGTGTAAGAGCCAAGTTGTTTTTTTTTAATGAATATCCAGTTCTTATTGAGAATATTTTCCTTTTCTCAATGGGTTTCCTTGACACTTTTGTTGAAAATTAATTGACCAAATGTTTATGGGTCCATTTCTGGACACCTTATTCTGTTCCATTGATATATATGTGGTATGCTAATACTACATTTTTTTACTGTTTTTATGAGTTTTGGAGATACTGTAAATCCTCCAACCCAATGTTACTTTGAAAATAGGAAAAAAAAACCTTTGCGTAATTTACTCTCTCGCTCTTAATGGTTGTATGTATGTGTTGTTGATTTTTGTTTTTCATTTATTTTTGTTAGTTTCTGCTTTTAAAGATGTTGCCACCACCAGGGACTTTGTGTTTGGTATTTTCCAGGACACATATTGTATGAATTAAGGAAGAAGCAAAGTGCTTTCATCTGGCAGAAGGAATTAGGCTTCAATTGGTCTTCTTTAGCTTGTTGTTGGTAGTAAGCAACTCTAGGTTCTAATGGTATGGGTATGTCATTTTTGAGTAGGTTGGTAAATTGGGGTTGCAGCAACAAAAGGATGTACCACAAGCCCAGTGTTTAACCACATCTGATATTTGACAGGAAATGAAACTGCAATGCTTTTCAATTACTTTAAAATCATGTTTCTTTTTCTCCTTCTCCTGTCTCTTTTGCAGAAATATCCTATCCTTGCCTGAGGCAGGAACATTTGAGGAACTCTAATGGCAGTTGGCAAAGCTATCGTGTGTGCTTAGTGAGAACATGTTGAATTGAAGAAAAATGTTAGATACAGATTTCGTTTAAATTAGTTTTCTGACTGCATGTGAATGGAAGTTAAAAAAATCTGAGATAAATGAATACTATTCTTGGTTTCAAAATAGCACCCAGATGTTTTCCTTTTTTTTTCTTAAACCATCTTATTTTAGAGTAAAAGAATTTGGAGGAAAGGTAAATGTAACATATATTCAATTATGTGTTGATTATTTATGAGTGTTTTGTTTTTGGTCCTCCACTTTTCTGCTTATTTTGTATCCTTTTTCTTCACTTCTCACATTTTGCAAATGTTGATGGGTGTTCATTATGCATTTAAATTAACTTGTTCTGGCAAATAATAAGTCCTGGCCTATAGTAGAAATATAGTTGTATTTTTTCTTCTACTGAAATCGCATCTCTCCTTTGAAAGACATTTCTAAGCATTGTGTTGACACAACTTAGAATTTCAGAAAACAGGTGATAAGGTAGAGGTGAGGTTAATAGTCTCATTTCTAAATACCAAAGCTGCTGCTTTTTAAGTTATTACAGGTTGATTGTGGCCAAGTGCCTTAGGAGGGTTGGTCATCACTTGTTTGTGTCCACTCCTGTGTTTGCTTCATAAAGACTGCAGTGGATTATAAGATCAGGTAGACAAATGGAAATGTCAGTCAGCTGCTCAAATAGATATTTTTAGAAATGTCTTTCCTCTTCGTTCTAATCAGGTAGTTGACCACAAATCCTTCATTTGATAGTTGGTAACAAGAAATGAAGCAGGAGCTCCAGAGGAAGCACCTTGAATAGTAAGCATCTCCAAACTAAGATTGAGGTAGAGATTACATTTCTGATTAAACACAGTTTTTTCTCCTTATGATTATAATCAAACTGGGTCTTTAAAGAAAAAAAAAACCTGATCTTGCACGATGTTTATATGATAGCACTTATTTAATGGCGTTAAAAAATCTAGCAAGAAACACATATATGAATATTATGCTATTGTATTTTTTAAGATAGCATATATGGTGTTTTAAAATGTTTTAGGTCTGACATTGATTTCACTTTTGTATATTCATTTAAAAATATTTTTAAATTAATTTTCATTGTTTTCTTAATCAAAGATAGTCTATTTTATTTACAAATGTCTGGAATATTAATAATGTTAATATCCATTTAGAGTTCTTTGGTTCAAGCAATAGGAAGCTGTGGCTAAATTATTTACTAGAATGATGAGCTCATATTCTTAAAAAGCTAAGTTTTAGAAAGAATAGACATTTGAGCACCTCTAGGGATCCAGAGAGCAGGAAGCAGTGGACAATCTTTATGGAGCCTCTATTAGGGCAGTAGATCTTTTGTAATTGTTTTTCATCACGTGATCACTCTGCTTATGATTCACAATTCTCAGTGAGCCCGGGACTAATTTGTTTGGCTTGTTTTGTTTTGTCCACCCTTCACTAGGAGAGGGAAGTACCAAGATTGCATACATTGGAGGAGGGATGTTTTCCCCAATGGAGGATCAAGGTGCATGTTATCAGAGGAAGGGGAAGTGGGTCTGGACAGGTTAAAACAAAAATCCACTACTACTGTAGTTTCTAGGTAGATACAGCATTTCTTTACTTTACAGTATTTACTATTTCTTGGCTGAACCCAAACTTTTCAGCCTTTATAGATTTGCCATGATTATAGTACATGTAGCATTTATTAAATGCCCATGGAGACTGGTCTAGTTTATACTCTAGTTGCTTTCTCTCTGTCTTTTGTTCATACCCTTAATTGAATAGGTGATTTGAATTGTATAGACTTAATTACTTTTTTAAAAATAAAATATCTGTTCAGCATTCCAAGGACTTAATTACTTTTAAGGATTTTTTTTGTTTCTTTTATTCTTTTGATTTTTTTTCAATGCCTGATGTATGCCAGGTATTACACAAGATTCTGAGGTTTCAAAAAATAAAAGCTAACCTGCTGGTTTGCTTGTGGAAATTACAAGGTTGCTACAAAAAAAGTTTAATGAAGGTGATAAACTGAAAATATAATGGGGGAGATAGAAAAAAAAAAATTCCAGACAATTTGGGATTTGTGGTAAGCATTAGGATAGAGGTAAGTGCAGGAATATAGTGAAGGAGTATCTGTCTGAGGCGGGGTGGGGGGGCGGTCATCTTTTCCCCAGAAGAGGAGATACTTAAGCAAAGTCTCGAATAACAAGTAAACATTAGGAAAATGAAGAATGGGGGAAGGTTTTTATGGCATAGATAGGAGCTGAGCCCTGGAGGTGAGAGAGGGCTTCAAATAGTTCATCATGGCTGGAGTCTGTAACATAAAGTGGCTGGAGGTATACAAGGGCCAGATAATGAAGGGGAGCTTAACAGAATTAACTGGAATAACACAGTGAGGAAGAACCTTTGAATAATTTTGAGAAAGGACTGACATCAGATTTATACTTCTGAAAGATGATAGGTGGTACAAAACTAAAAGCACACAAGGCCATTTTTTGTTTGTTTGCTTTGTTTTGCCAAGTTATAAACGGTGTGGGCCTGAACCAAGGAAGTAGCAATAGAAGTGGTAAGATTCCAGAAAGTTAAGTAGGCTATAGAGAATACAGATGAGGAAGCACACTTTAGGATAAAGAAGATGAGAGTTCCATTTTGAACAAGTTGAATGGTATGTTCAAAGTCAAGTTGTTGAGCAGACAGATGGGTATATGAGGCTAGAGGTAGGATGGAATAATCAACCTATGATGGCAGTTGAAGCTATAGATCGATGTCTACAGTGTGTCTCAAAAGTCTCCATAAAGGAAAAATTTTACAAAATTTTGTAATGAATATTTTGTAAATAAAGGTACATTTAGGTACAATTTCCCATCTTCCCTATATAGACTTTTGGGACACCCTGTAGATAAAGAGGGCAGAAGATGACATATGGGAAAGCAGCATCATAGCGTCATTGGATAGTACAGAGGAGGACAGACAACTGTGAGGTATTGACCAGAGAATAGGAAGAAAAACACTGGAAGGACTTGTCTTAGAAATCAAGTTAAAAGAAGGACTTATTCAGTACTATCAACTCAGGATTCCCTAGCCCTTGAAATCTGAGGGATGACGAGATCACTAATGAAGGTATATGGCACTTAATTTAATAAATTTTACTTAAAAAAATTAAGGCCAGGCGTGGTGGCTCACGCCTGTAATCCTAGCACTCTGGGAGGCCGAGGTGGGAGTATGGCTGAAGGTCAGGAGTTCAAGACCAGCCTGAGCAAGAGTGAGACCCTGTCTCTACTAAAAATAGAAAGAAATTAGCTGAACAACTAAAAATATATAGAAAAAATTAGCTGGGCATAGTGGTGCATGCCTGTAGTCCCAGCTACTCGGGAGGCTGAGGCAGAAGGATTGCCTGAGCCCAGGAGTTTGAGGTTGCTGTGAGCTAGGCTGATGCCATGGCACTCTAGCCCAGGCAACAGAGCAAGACTCTGTCTCAAAAAAAAAAAAAAAAAAAAAAATTAAAATATGTCTTTTAAAACATTCAGTGCAACAAATTTAATACTTGCATCCTATCTTACTGTTTGATAATATGACTTATAGGAATCTAATTAGTCAGACTTACAGTTTTAGTGATTAGAAGATGAACTAAAATACTTTTCCCTTCTCTGTCAGTGAATTAGATCATGGATTGACAATTTTTAAGAAAAAAACAATCTGTAAGAAAAGATTAAGCATTTTATTTAGTTTTCTGATTTTTTAAAAATAAGCAATAACTTGTGAAGGGAGGGGAAAGGAATATTGTAATGGGAGAAAATATTGATCTCTTGTTTTATTTTTAGTGTGGTGATTCTATTTTTGTTTATTTTGCTATTTAAATTGTAGCCTTTTGAAGTGATAAAGCTATTGTACTGTATATTTATATGATGAAGGCCTGGTGATACTTAAGATTCTGGAAGCAAATAGATTCCATACCATTAATGAGAGAAATGATAAACTTTGAGTAAAATATGTCTGGAAAATTTGATGTCTAACATATTCTCTTTTCTTTCATTCATTTGTGTTTTCAATCTGAAAAAGATTTTGTTGAAGCTTATACTGTTTCTCCAGATATATTTTTTATAGGTTAGGGTATAAAGGTTGTCTGGAGTATGTATGTTGATCTTATCTACTGGATATAGGTAGGGTATGTTTTCTCTCTCTAATTCATTTTGGAAAGCTGTAGGATAAAGGTACTGGTTAGAGAAGTTTTATCCTCATGTTAATGGGTATTTCAGTTCAGCACCATGCATATTTTATAAATACATTTGTCTTCTGTCCTAGATTCATTATTGTGTGACAGAGGAAGGTAATTGTTAATAAATATAAAGTGAAAGAATGTAAATTTGCTGTGATTTTTGAGCAACATTAAATAGTTTACCTAAAATATGTAATTTATAGTGATTTTTCCACTAAACATTGTGTTTTCTGAAATACATTAAATGCTCTTCTTTTTCTGATACCATCTAGTTTAATTGGGGTGAATATTAGAGAAATTAGAATGTTATTTCAGTTTAATAAGCACCTTTATTCTCTTCTTAGCAAATATAGTGCTTTAGATACAGTCCAAAACAAAGATTTTTGTTTAGAAAAGAAACATTTTAGGGTATGTATTGGTCAATTTTTGTGTTACCTTTTGGTCAGTTATTCTAGTACCCATTACTCTTCTGGCATAAACAATTACTGTATCTTCAAGGCTACTGAATTAGATTTTAAGTTTCACTGCATGATCTATTAAGAAGTCAGTTATTTCCCCCCTTGTCAAAGGCTTCCAATTGTTTCATGTTTGTATATACATACAATACTCTTTCCATGTTGTTTTACTTTGATATGTCTTATCTTAATATTTTCCTCTCTCCTCACTCTTCATTTCTCGAAATCTGTGTAGGTTTGCTAAAGAGCTGCCTTCTGAAATGTACAAGCAATTGTTCTTAAAGAATAACTTGAGTTGGACCTAGCCTGAATGATGGAGGGAATACTTTCTAACCATTGAATTATTGAAAGTTAAAGCAAGATTGCTGATCTGTTTGATAGCTAAGAAAAGGAGAATGGTGTCATTTAAGTAACACTTCTTTGATTATCTTTGTGCTTGCTTTATGATAATAATTGAATGATAAGAGGTGATAAAGTGATTTTAAAAAGTATAAGAATTCCAGTATTAAGGATCATGATGGTAAGCTAGGAAAGAAAGCCAGGTACTCTTCTGTAAAAACTAGATATAATCAGGTGGTGGTGGTGTTCAGTAGTGATTAATTAGGTTTTCTAACCATATGCTAAAATGACTTAAAGACCTTTGTTATTGACATCCCTGGAGGGAAATCATTTTATGTAGAGAATCTGAAACTTTCTAGCTTCTTCTCCTCTCTGAAATAATAGTTTTTATAACATCATTTTTGATAACTTGATTTTTTTTAGTAATTAAACTGTTGTAGGATAGATGGTACTAAAAAAATTTCATGCAAGTAATGGTGATGGCAATTTATCATGTGTATAGTTGAGTTTATTGGTGAGACCTTATATTGTTTCTGGGAATGGAAGATCTGCAATCTAGTATTCCTTTGTTAATTATATCTTTGGGGAAGTTAATTAAACTTTGATGGCCTTTATTGCTTTATTATACCATAAAGAACCTGCTTGCCTGATGACTAAGGGTTAACTCCTTATTTCTGCCAGTCCCCAATTCTTAAGTGTTTAAGGAGCACCTGCTACATGCTAGGCACTGTTCTAGGTGTTGAGAATACTTCACTGAACAAAACAAACTACTTATCTTGGAGCCGAAATTATATTTTAGGATATAAACAAACAATACACAAATGTGTATGTCAAGTGGTAAGGGCTGTGGAGAAAAATAGAGTGGGTAAAAGGCAGACTAAGGAGTGGAAGGAAGCAGGTTGCTTTTTTGCTATTTATAGGAAACATCTGTTTGAGAAAGTGGCATTTAAGCAGAGAAACCAGAAGAAGTGAGCGTGAACCACGGGGAAGAGCGTTTTAGGCAAAGAACAGCAGGAGCAAAAACTCTGTGAAAATCTGTTTGACGTGTTGAAGGAATATCATAGAGTTTCATGTGGATGATGCAGAATGAGCAGTCACCAAGTTACATCACTTCCCTGAGCCTCAGTGTTCCCATTTTGAAAATGGGGCTGTGGTGAAAAATTTTACTTGCCATGTAGAGTTGTTGTGTAATGACTACAAGACGTAATGCATTTATAGCAATTAGTAATATGTCTTGGAGTGTAAATTGGATCATGTCCCTACCTGCATGGACTCTTCATTGGCTTCCTCTTTCACAGTGAATAAAATCCATGCTCTTTACTTAACTGTCTCTCTAGCCTCATCTTGGACAGTTCTCTTCCTTACTTTCTATGCTTTATCCAATCTGGCTTTTGAGAACAAGCCTAGTTCTTACCTTGGGTCTTTGTGGTTGAGCCTTCTCCCTCCAGCTTCTTTGCTTCTTCAGTTCTTATCTTCACAGAGAGGCTTTCAGTGATATATTAGTTTGGATGTTTTAACAGAGAGGCAAAGGAAAAGTGGCTTAAATAAGAATTTCTTTTTTCTCTTTATATACGGGTAAGTAGCTAATCCAAAGCTGGAATGACACTGCTATTCTAAGACAAGTACAAATGGTAAATTATTTCATGTCTTAGGGCTTCAAATAGTTGCAGCTGGGTTTCTTAATCTGACATACCTTCTAAGCTTTTATTAGGTTTCTATTAATACAGATCTGCTTACTAACTGATTTGTTTTTGAAAGGAGATGTTAACAGATTCCCAAGAGGGGAAAAGCAGCAGAGATTCTCATTTTAGCTTTTTAAATGTCATTTGCAGAAGTTTCAGCATTATCTTGTGTTCCTTATAGTATGTACCTTAATATCCTAGTGCAGTTTCTAATTGTAGTTAATGTTTTAAAAAAATGTTGTTCTGTTGCTAGGCAGAAACCCTTAGTAAAACAAGAAAGAGCTTGGAATCCTTAAAGTTTCTCACATTTGAATTTCGTAATGACGAAATCATTTGGTATAGTAAAAAAACTAAGATGAAATGAAGTGGTGGTTTTAGACTTTGGTTTACTTTGTTGGTTCTGGCATAGGATTGTGGTATAGCTTGAGAAGAGGTTGGGAGAAGAGAAAAAGTGGTGAAATTTAAAGTTGCTATACTTCTGTAGGCCAGTATGGGATCTTCCTTGGCTGAGGTGGCTTAATGACTTGCATATTGTGCATGCATGTTGGGAGTAATTCTATTACACTTCCTTGTCTTGTGTGGCATTCTGGGTTGATGTGACAATGTTATTTTAAGATGTACCCTTTGTACAGTACTCACTCAATTCATTTAGTAATTCTTGAAACTTTTGGGTGATGATTAACTTTAGTTGAGAAGGCATTCAGTAATTGACTGGACTTGACAAAGTGTGGTTTATATATTAAAAGATTCTTCAAGTTGTTTAACAGTAGGTAGAAAAAATTCTGCTAATCATAACTAATTCTCGAACATTTGCAAGAGTGAAGTCTCTTAGGAATAGCCGTGAATCACCAATCTGATCTTGTTATTAACAAAAATACTTACGTAGTACAAGGCGAAATGTTACAGGGTGTTATACAGTGAAGTAGACAGGGATAAATAGACTGTTGAAAGACAATTCTATATCCATCTCTTGCATTTCTGTGTTATCTTGCAAGTAAAGCATTGACTGCCCTTTGTTCTAGACTATCTTTTCAAGGATGTTTGTATAGTGAACAGCCATAGAAGTTGGAGATAGTGTCTTCCTCCCGAGGAAAGGGCAGGCATGCTTGCTGCCCATTATAAAATACCTGGGTTTTCTAAGTTCGGAATTCTCTTGTATTGCAACCCCTGCTTTCTGCAGTCATTCAGCTGGGCCTGTCTTAGTATGGATAGTTAGGTAACTAGAAAAGAAAGGAAAAGTAATTGTAAAAATTTAGGAGAATTCTCTAATCTGTTGGCTTTGCAAGTGTTGGTAAGTTTGCTTCACTTAAAATAACTAACAGTAGAGATCTCAGACCACGTATTATAGCTGTGGTTTAAGCAAGGAAGATGATGTGCGACTCTAATTGGCAAATCCACACTCAATGAAAAATGTCTTTCAGTCAAAAGATTGGAGGTATGTGTATATTTCAGTTGTAATAAAATATTTAAGATATATAAATATTGCTTTGATTCCTTACTGGAACTGATTTTTCTTTTGAGAATCTGACTATTTGTGCTGATCATGTAGGATAAAAAGGTTTTACCTAAAGTTGAAGAAACTTAGAAAACTATTAATGTGCTTTATGATTTTTTTTTTGTACGTGTGATTATTGTAAGTTGCCTCACGTTATTTTTTTCCCCCTTAATATATTACTCTGAAGACAAATCCTAATGTGGACCTTAAAGTTGAGGTGGTACCTTACAACTTATATTCTTTTGCTTTGCAGTGATTATTTATGCAGCAATATTTAGACAAGAGGTAAGACTGCTGGCTGTTAGTATAATATTAGAGTTTTAGGGAATCTCAGTAATTGCCATTTTAGCCTCATAATCTTACTTGTGAGGAAACTGAGGTCAAGAGATGTAAAATAGTCTGTAGCTTGTTCTCAGTAGAGGTGTGAACTTGAAATGAGATTTACTGACAGCAAGTCTAATGGTTTTTATATTTCATCATGCTATATCAGGACAGGAAAAGCGAATGCCTTGAGAATGGGTATTTCATGGGGATGAAACAGTATGATGGTATGAAATGACTTGCTTCCTGAAGGCCCCATCTCCAGATACTCCCACATTGGGGATTAGGGTTTCAACATAGGAATTTTGGGAAGAACACAAATATTCAGTACATAGCAGTGAGGAATCAGCTTTTTATAAAATACTTACTGTTTAAAGGCCCTAAATATTCCCCTTGATTCTATAGAGAGCCACTACCTTCTCAATGAACTCCTGCTCTTACTCTTTCATCAGCTTTGGTTTGAGGGGAGAGGGATACTAGACATTTAGAATGAAGAACAAAACAGTAAGCTCTCCCTCCCCATCCCGTTTAAATTTTGTTTTCTCTGGAGACATATAAATTAAGTTTATCGTTAATTTTTTGGGCAGATAATACAGATTGACACAATGGAAATAACAGAATTTCTTACTGGAACCTCAAGATAGGAACCCACTGTATGTTAGTACTGTAAATACTATTTATTGGCTTAGGACCTTGTCTATCTGGCCGTCATACATCTTAGTCCATTTCCTTGTTGCTATAAAGGATGTGTAATTTATAAAGAAAAGAGGTTTATTTAGCTCACTGTTCTGCAAGCTGTACAAGAAGCATGGCACCAGCATCTGCTTGGCTTTGGTGCTGCATCAAAACATGGTAGAGAAGGTCAAAGGGGAAGTGGGTACATGCGAAGAGGGACCAAACCAGTGGGTCTTCCTGACTTTATAACAACCTGCTTTTGAGGGAACTAATTCATTCTCACCAGAACTAATATAACAACCTACTTTTGAGGAAACTAATTCATTCCCACAATAGCTAATCCCATCTAGCCAGAGGGAAAACTCACTCACTACCTCAAAAATGGTGGCAGCACCAAGCTACTCATGAGGGATCTGCCTCCATGACCCAAACATCTCCCACTACAACCCACCTCTCAACACTGCCACACTGGGGATCAGATTTCATCATGAGATTTGGTGGGAACAAACCATATCCAAACCATAGCACCATATCACATTTTTTTCAGGTATTATAGTTGGATTTTAAGTACTTTTTTCTCCTTTAAAACTTTGAATTCTGGTACTACTTAATTCATTGGCAGTCCTTCTGGTCCAATTTACTTGAAAGATTTAAGATTTAACCTAGTAGCAGGAAGGGCAAGTTCATTTGCTCAC
>RJWJ010011150.1:0-45131 GCA_004363605.1 Indri indri
AGCTAAGTGTGTTGTTTCTTGCCTGGGAGGACATTTAAGCAGGCTTTCTAAATCCAATGAAAAGAACAGGCTTCGAGGGAAGAGGATATGCCCAAGGACCATGGGAGAGGAGGGATTCTCTTCTTCAGACAGATGCAGTCCTTCCCTGGGCTGAAGGCAAGAGAGAGACAGGGAGGGGAGGAGAGGAGGGAAGGGAGAGAGGAAGAGAAGGAGAGGGAGGAGGAGGTGGGATCCATTGCCCTAGTGTTGTGGCGATGCCACAAGACTTCAAGGCTGGGGCCACAGTACAACAGGAGGGACCGACTTCACCTCACCAATGGTTCCTCAGCTCCGCAAGGCCCCAGAGCAGAAGAGCCAGCGAGGCCTGAGGATCTGAGGGCAGGTCATTGGGTGGATGGTGGCGGTGGTCGCAGGGGACTCTCAGGCACCTACGCACCATGTGGGGGATCCCCAGGATTACCGAGGTTGACTTTTCTGCCAGATTAATAAGACAAGGCCTGGAAATAATCTTAAGATGATTCATTAGAAGAAAAAAAGGAAAAACATAAACGTGATTTCTTATACGTATGATATTGAAGACTTTTATGCATTAAAATCATCTTAAAGGGTTTCTGAACTTCAGTTCAGAAGCCATAACTCAATAGTTAGATAAATACAATTAAAAGTAGAAGCTTACGGCAAATGTGGTCTGGCCAGTGCGTCGATGTCCGTGAGTCCAGACCCGCTGCCGACCAGGGCTTTGCGGTAGTGAATGCGGGCTCCGGAGTGTCCTCCTGACACGTGCTGCGCGTGTAAGCCCTGAAGTCTCCAGGGAACCCGCAACATTCTCAGGAAAGCTCTCAAAAATAAGGTGCAGTTTCGAAATAATTTCATCCCAGTTAGAGACCTTAATTTTTTAAACAGCTTTATTGAGGTATAATTGAAATACAATCAAGTGCACTTACACAAAGTGTGCAATTTGATAACTTAATAAATGTAAACTCCAGCACAAGTAAAACCATCACCACACTCGAAATAAAGTCCACATCCACAACCTCGAAGTCCCTCTGTGTCCTGCCGTAACTCCTCCCTCGCCCAGTGCTGCCTCCCCAGCCGCAGTCCCTGGCAAGCACTGAACTGCCTTCTTAACCCAGACATTCGTTTTCATTTATTAGTATTTTAAATAAACAGAATCGCATAGTATGTACTCTTTTTTTTGGGTCCGACTTCTTTAAGGGAACATAATTATTTTGCAGTTTGTTCATGTCATTGCTTGTTTCCCTAGTTCATTCCCTGTAATTGATGAGTAATAATATTCCATATGAATGCGCCATGACAGCTTATCCATCCGCGTTGCTGGCTATTTGGGTCGTTTCCCGGTTTGGCTGTTACAAATAAAACTGGAATAAACAGCGCTGAATGATTTGTATGACTTCAGTTGCGCATTTGAAAATACCAGTGATCCATCATGTGAGTAATCAAGGCTCCTCGTGGACTAAAGCTTTATTTCGCAGGGGCGCGATGGGTAAAGACGCGCTCGCAGAAGCTGGGTTGAGGTCTAGGGACCCAAAGGGGCGCCTGTCTTCCCCGCAGCTCTCCGCACTGGTGCTCCTGGATCTCCCTGTCTGAAAGCTGCGCCTGACTCTTTCCAAGTGGGTCGATTTTGATAATCGCACGACAGGATCTAAGTGGCGTTGAGGGTGTGGGAGCGAGTGGGGGGCTGAGGGGCGACCGGAAGGGAGCTCCCTTTCCTGGAGTCTCTTCCATGTGCCGGGCCCTGCGTCTGTCCTGCGCCGTCTCATTTCATCTCCACGGCCTCCTCATAAGGCAGATTATCATCATCCAGCTTCACAGGTGACACACGAAGGGCCATAGACAGTAAGTAACACGTCCAAGCTCACCTAGCTTACACTTTGCAGGTCTGAATTTGAGCCTGGATCTCCGCGTCCAGTGGCCATTTCCTCTCGTCCACACTGTCCCCGGCGGCCTCTCCAACCATGGTGCGTGGAAGGGATAAGGAGCCGCAGTGGCGCCAGGGCGAGGGGCCGGCGGGAAGAAGGCGTCCCTTCTGAGCTGGGTTCTCGGTGCAGGCGGGCCGCTTACAGCCCTCGCTTCAGGCCTGGGCAAAGCTCCGCAGAGGCCAGGGCGGACCCGCAGGTGGCAAAGACAGGTCAGCAGGGCTCTGGGCCACAGAGTGCGGACGCCGGCACTGCCCCTCTGGCTGTGGGAGACCTCCCTGCTCCTGGTGTTAACGAGGATTATGCGAGAATTGATTTTTAGGAGGCACAATACCTGAAGAAGAGCCTTTAAGGGCAATTTTGAAATCAAGCCATAAGCAAAGGATACGGGTACAGCACGTTCCCCTGGGTAGCAACCGTGTGTCTACTCTTATGTTGGTAAGTGGGCTGGGTGAGCTCCCCGCCTCCCGGGAGGTGCCGGACTTGGTGGGTCCGCCAGGTAGCATCTCCTCCCTGTGAACAGCCAAGCCTGCTCTGTCCCGTCCTGCCCTCGCTCGCCACTAGGTGGAGAGCGTCTCTCAGGTTTCTCCTGCTGCTCCCTGAGGCCCTGGCCGCCATGGCACCTGTCCCTCCATGGAAAATACTTTGAATTTTGGCAACTTTTTAAGGAATTCCAACCCAGATGTTAGAAAATGTTTGGTCAGGTAATTTGCAAAAGAGCTCACATGTTGAGTTTATTTGCTTTTGCCTATTTTAATACAGTGTACTTAAATTTTTAAAAACTTTTAGACTTAATTGTACTTTAAAAATGCTCTGACCTATGTTTACTACTTGGGAGATTTCCAGCCGAATTGCTTTCCTGATGCTCGCTTGGTTCTACCGATGTGAAAAGCGCTCTGATTCTCTTTTCAGTGAACTGTTCTCTCCTGCGTCAACCAGACACAACGAAAGGAGGGAGACGTGGAGGCAGGTAGGGCCGACCTCTTCCAGCCACCCTGCTGTTGACAGACGTGCTACCTACAGTGTGTTCGTGGGTCCTCCGCACAGAGCAAAGCGGGCTCGGTGATGCTGGAGGATGCAGGGGTTACCCTGGCATCTCACAAGTACTTTCTTCACACATATTATCTCATGGCGTCCTTCCCCCTCTTCCTAGAATGAGCATTTTAAAGTCTGTTTTACAGAAGCAGCAGGTGAGGCTCTTACTGACTGTGGAGGTCCCACCCACACCCCAACACGTGCACAAATACGCGAGCATGGGTTGGGATCAAGGAAAAAATTTGACCTATGTGCCCCTGAGTACAGGACTGGTCTGGTTTTCTCAAATCCTGTATTTCGCAGCAGGAACCCAGAGAAGCCTGCTGTTGGCTGACATAGTCACTGGCCATGCTGAGAGACCCTTTCAAATGGAACCTTCCAGAGCTGTGTCCCAGCCACCCCAGGCATCCAGTGGAGGCCAGCTCCATCCTCTGAAAGAAGAACTCGATGATTTCAGCCAGACTGACGGGCACTGGGTTGCAAGGACAGCTGAAACAACAGGGATGGAGGGAAACTGGAAATGCCAGTGCCTGCCGGAGCCCCGGAATCTGCACAGTGTGTGAATGTGTGGAAATCGTGCCTTTCACAAGGAACATTTCTCTAACTGCAAAGGAAATTAGGCAAGCAGTTTATTTAGGAGAAGCAGAAGCAAGAGGAAAGTGATTTGCCTTTTTTTCCTCTTTTTCTCCTGAGAGGAGGATGATCCTGCAAGAATCTATCGGCAGGGCGGAGTGAGTTCTTCCCTATTTGCTGGAAATCCCACCCTTCTGCTACCGCTTGTCACAGTTTCTGTTTTGCAGGTTGTTACCGGCAGGAAGGGACTGGAAGTCACAGGAACCCACCAGGGCTTGGATTCGCAGGGAGATGGAGGGGAGGGCCAGGAGATTCCAGGCGCTGGGATTCTCAGCGTGGAGGGAAAAGAGCTGGCGTGTCAGCCAACGTTGAAAGGGACCTGTGTGCCTGCTTTATAAACAGCACATGTCCTCAGGCAAATGTCATAGCTCTCTCAGGCAGAGTGAAGGGCCTGGTGAAACAGAGGAAGTGAAAGTTGCTGCATACTTTGAATATTGAAAGCAGCCTTCAGGATTCAGTACCCCAGGGCAGGCTTTACTGGGGAGAAGCTGGGAATGAAGGTTTAGGTGGGGAGGGAATTCATGTTTGCTAGGCACACTCCCCCCACCCCACACCTTGCGCTAGACGCTGGGGAGCTGCAGGGACCAGCTGTCATGAGCACTACCCGACAGAGCCTTCTGCAATGATAGAGATGTCCGTGTCCATCTGCGCTGTTTGGTATGGTGGCCACAGCCACATCCAGCTTATGGCACACTCGGAATGTGGCTATTGCAACTGAGGGACTGAATTTTCTAGTCTGTTTAATTTTAATTAATTTCAATTGAAATAGCTGCGTGTGGCCAGGGGCCACTATATGGAACGGCACTGTTCTACCTAGACTCTCTAGCTGGGCAACGAAACACCTGCTCTGTGTTGTAGATTCTGGCATTACGATGTTACAGGTGTGGAACGGATGCTCCGTGTCTCCAAGCAAACAGTTGAGAAGCAGGACGGCTGCTCGCTTCCGTAAGGCACGCCTGTCTGGGGACTCTATCTGTATTGAACCTCATGACATACATGCACAGGCTAAGCGGGTTGTGTGTGTATCCAGTGTGTACCAGTACGGGGATGACAGCTCCTTTGTCACGGGATTACCGTCAGCATGTCACACAGTATTCCTTTTTCCTACGGGTCTGGCCCACACAAACATTCATTCAGTGACTGCGCAGCATCCGCTGGGAGGAATGCACCATTCAGCTGCCCGGAGAGAAAGCCGGTTAATTCCTGGGTCTGGAGGCCCTTGGGAGGAAGGCCTGGCAGTGGGAAACACTGTCCTTTTGGGGCGACACTGGAAATGCTGGATATGCCAGCAACTTCGGTGCCGTGGCTCCCTGCCCTTTTGGATGTCAGGGCAGAACTGCCGTTTCACGGTCATCACCCCTGGGTGCAGCCGCTCTTCATACTAAGGAGTATTTAGATCAATGGCAAAACTGACATTAGCGTGGAAGCAAGGGTCACAATTATTGCACAAACATTTATCAGACACCTAGTGTGTGCTACTGTAATGCCTCGTGGAGTCTATACAAAATGTCGGAAGGCTTTCTGATCACTTGTGTCTTCATAAATATGCTTTTTAAAACATGGAGATTCTCGTGAACAGGAGACATTGAATTTTATCCTAAGGTTGGGTTAACGATTTTGCGTAATACCAAATGGGGTCTATGGGGGAAGTCTTTCTGAATCTTAAACCTCGCTTCATCCAGGAAGGTGGCTCCTGCGTCTTTTGCTGTGTACCTGCTTGACACTTGGAGACAGTCACTACGTGCCGAGAAGTACGGCATGCTGAGGGTTTTGTTCTGTGCTATTTTTCCACCCGAAATACTGCTTCTTCTCCTTCTGATTTTCCTTCCGAATTCCCTGTCCTCGGCACTCTTCCTCGTCCTGTCCTTACCAACCAGGCACATACCACTGAAGAACAACGTCAGGTTTCCGCATCATGTTTATGTCATGCCTGTCTGTCCCCAGCTGGCCTTTCCTCCTCCCACAACCTCCCCAACAGTACTGTAAGCAGGTGTTACTGCCCAAGTGAGACGATTTTGAGGATCCTTCTACTGATTCCAAATGATCGAATCTATACCAGTCTGTATATTGTCAAACATAAATATGAATAATATCTAAAGGCAACCAGTTGTAGGAAATATTTGGAAAACAAAGATAATTTATTAGCTTCACTGATACCTTATCTTCTCCTCTACTTTAAAAAAGCACATATTAGGTATATTATTAAGATCTTATATTACCTCAATGTTGGCATAAGGTACTGATTTTGTCATTGTAAACTGCATTATCCTGGCTATCAAAAACCTCTGAACATCGTGCAGCTTTTGGGAAATTGTCGTGGATGAGCCTTAGGATTCTGTGTTTGTGACTGGGCCTGCTAGAACCTCATGAGAATTACAAGAGCATTAATGTCGGGATCCTAGCACAGTGCCTGGCACACAGTACAAACTCAGCAATGCTCATCGCTCCTCTTTCCTTTTTATTCGAGTATCTAAGCATTTTACAGCTAGTCTAATGATATTTTTCACCAAGACCTGGACTGGAAAACACAGCTCTGGTACTTTTCACATAGCGAACTCACGCACTCAGGACTCAGACCTGCTCTGAATCACCCAGGCCCTGTGTCAGGTCCTAAATCTCAATGCTCAGTGTAGACACAGGCTGGGGAAGCAGACAGTCCTGCCTCTCTTCCCTGCCACAAGGAGAAGCAGCCTGAGGGGCCTCCTCGATGCCCTGCGCTGTCAGCTCTAAAATCCCCAGCGCCACCGCTGTGGGCAGCAGGCACCCCCCCCACCCCACCCCATGTCATTCCCCTGCCCCCCCGCCCCAGTTTCATTCTCACAGAAAGGCTGGTTTCCAGAAGTCAGGAGCCAGCTTACACCGTGACCCTGGAGCAGGCTCCCGGGCCACACTCCTCCTCCCCAGGGTGGGGCAATGTCAGCCAAGTCACCGGTGAGCTGAGCCTGTGTCTTTATCCATCCATGATCCAGGACCTGGCACTGCAAGAAGGGAAGCCAAGGCCGGTGGTCCAGGGCCATGGCCGGCCCAGGGAAAAGCTGGGGCCAGGTTGGCCGTGGTCCCTCCATGGCTTGTGGTGTCTCCTCTGGGAGCCCATTCCCTAAACTGTTTCCCTTCCTGTGGTGATGTGCATATTGATTTTAAAAAGGGGTGGTGGGGACTTTTGAGTTAAATACATCTGTGGACAGCTGGGTTAAATAAACCATGCTTGCTCCATTCTTCTCGAGGCTGTTCAAATGCTATGTCCAAAATGAGGCGGCTTTTCCCAATCCGTTTTGCCCCATTCTCCTTTTCTGTATTATGAATAATGGGTTTTAGGAAATGTGGCTTGAGGGTGACTCCCTGTGACCTTGAAAAGGGCTCTCTGCTTCCCTGGCCTTAGTTTCACTACCTGAAATTGCCAATCACACCCTTCTCCGCCCTTCCTCAGAGGGCCCATGTGTCCACGACAGCCCTGCAGCTCCAGGTCAGGACTTCTGACTGGCCTGTCCGCTTCCTCTCCAACCCCCTGCTGGGCTGTGAAGCCCAGAGGGCCCTTCTTCAGCTGAGCGGTGGACCCCACCTCCCCTGGCCTCCCTCTGCTGCTACAGAGGCTGGCAAGCCCTGAAAACCCTCCCAGGACCCTCTGGCCAGCCGCGTGGCCTGGCCTTCCTCCACACAGCATCCACACCCGAGCCCTGACCCCCTTCCACGCCGTCCCCCTCTGCCCCACAATTTCTTGCCACCTTTCTTTGCACAAATGACTCCTGTCTTTTAGTTCAACTCCATCCTTGTGGATCTGCCATTTCCAGCAGAGGATGTCAAAGTCTCCAACAGTGAGAGTGGGTCCATCCGTTTCCATGTGCGCTTCTATCAGCTTTTGCACATGCTTCGATGCTCTGTTTTTGGGAGCGTGTGAGTTCAGGACTGTTATGTCATCTGGAGGACTGACCCTATGCCAGCATGTAAGGCCACTCTTTACCTCTGATCACTTCGCTTGCTGTGAAATCTGAGCTGTCTGAAATTAACGTAGCTACTCTTGCTTCCTTTTGCTAGTGTGAACGTGGTTTTTCTTTCTACACATTTTCCCTGTACTTTTAATCTATATATGTTGTTATATTTAAAGTGGGATTCTTATAGACAACACATGGGTGAGTCTTGTTTTTGGATCCACTGACATCTGTCTTTCAATCGGTGTATTTAGACCATTGATGTTTAAAGTGATCATTGCTACAGTGGATTAATATCTACTACATTTGTAACTGTTTTCTATTCCATTTGTTGCCCTTTTTCTTGGTGTTTTCTTTTTTCTTTTGTCTTCCACTCTTTCTGCCTTCTCTGGCTTTAATTGGGTATTTTTTGTGATTCCATTTGCCCCACTTCTTCTGTTTTTCAAAATTTAGCTGAGATACACTTGGTCTTGTGGATCCTGGCTGGACTCAGGGTCCCATCCATGATGTGTCTGGCCGTGCAGAGCCTGGTTCTGGACACCTCGACTGATGCTGTGGCCGTCTGTCTCCCCCGTGGCTCCTCCAGGGCACTGACCTGACATCCTTTGTCCTCGGCCCTAGGTTCTAGAATGGCAAATGCAGGCCTGGTCAATGATGGTGGAATGGAACAGACCCACATATACAGGGCAGTGCTTGAATGAGCATTATACAAACTCATGCTGATAGGTGCAAAAATGTGTTCAAATTGGAAAATGAAAATCCCCAAAGGCCTTCTTGAGGGAAACCCCTTCTCTGCCACACCAGCTATTGCACAGCTGAGCTCTCCATGCCCACAGTGGCTGCTCCTGCCTCCCCTGCCCCCAGCCCTTCTCTCTACTTCAGCAGCCTCCCCCCAGGACCACACTGCCTGCCTCCTGCAGGAGCCCAGACAAGGGCCTGAATGCCAGGATGTGGGGAGGACCCTCCCAGAGCACCCAGGGAGCCCAGGAGGCCCAGGGCCAGCATCCCATCATGTTCTGTCCCTTTCTCTCTGGGGTGTGGGGGCGTGGTGATGCTGGCCCTGAACGTATGGACAGATGGGAGGGGGCTTCAGGAGGAAGAGCCATGAGTCTCAGGCCCAGGTCACTGCCTGGGGCAAGATAAGGTCTCAAGGAGTCCAGGGAGCTGGGGCAGAGGCTCCACTCCTTGCACAGTTGTTTTTGGAGGTTTGGGATGTCTGAGACTGGCCTCAACCCTCCAAGAGGTCACAGTTCCATGAGCAACATGAATACCCAGCACACTTCTCGTTGAGAGTCCTAACACAGACTTACACAAGGGCTCCAAGGACACAGAGCTCTGCTCTTGAGAAAGCTCCAAAAATTAGGTGCAGTAAGTTCTGCTTTGTCACAAAAGAGTTGAGCAGGCAGCAAGGCTTGGGAAGGCTTTCCAGCACCTGCAGGGCCCTGTGGCGTGAGCAGACTTGGGAATCACGTGTGATTTGGAGGTTGGAAGGAGGCTGGAGGGGTCAGGTGTTGATGGAGCTAGATGCCATTATAGAGAATGTGGATTTGACCCTGTAGACAAGCTTCCTACACCTTGCAGGGTCGCTACAATCATGGCTGGCCTCTTTGAACGCAATGGATATAAACACACACTGTTTTCCCATGGGGTGACATAGGACCAATTTAAAAAAGGAATTGTGATGCTTAAGAGGTAGGAAGTGGGTGTGGGCCCAGGGGATCCACGGAGGGCTGTGCCCACTGTGGGTGGGGATGAAGGCAGCGCCCAGAAGGGAGGAGGGCCCCGAAAGGGGAATAGAACCGAGAGCTCCTGAAACCACACAGCCTCCTCACTCTGGGGCACCCCCGCCCTCTGCCCACAGGAAGCTCGAGGGACGACGGTAATGAGGAAGCTGGTGCAGGTGCTGAGGAACAGCAACGCGAGATGGCGGGAGAGGATGCTGGCAGGGAGGCAGCGGCCACCAGCGCCTTCTGCCAGCCTGGGATCCCGCGTGGTCACGCTCACAGGCAGCGGAGTTGGGCGGCCTCGTGACGGGGAGAAGGGCCCTCACTCGGCGAGTTCTGGGCACACGGCAGGCGAGCCCCATGTGCATGTGCAGCGGAGCGGGGACAAGAGGCCGGGGCTGACTCATGAGGGAGAGAAACAGAAACCTTGGGACCATTCGCACACTCAATGTCACATCTAGTTGGTTTGACAAAACATGGGAAAGAAGAAGTGAAATTTGTTAACTGCACTGAGATCCATGCAGTTCACTTCAGGGGACAGTTTTGGTACCAAATTATCCTTGTATGCAAATTTCCTCCCCCAGCAGCAGGTTCCAGTTGTGCCCGGAAAACCATGGCGGGTGCATCTGCTTCCCACCGCGCTGACTCACCGAGTCCCCGGGGCCAGCTGCTCGGGCCCTGGGGGTGCAGGGCAGGGCTGGAAGGTGATGCGTCCTGCCACGATCGTCCTGGTCCGGGCTCCCCAGATGTGGGGGACGTGCAGCCACAGGAGACAGTGGGAAGGATGTCCTCCTTGCTCCCATCCTGGCCTTGTCAGAAAGTGGACAAAGCAAGGGTCGAGTCCAGGGCTGTGGTGCTGAGTAGTCATCTCCCCCGCTGGCCGCTCTCCAGGGCACCCTCTGCCTGCCCGTGCCATGGAGGGCACTGCACACACCAGACACCCACGCAGCCTGGCGGCCTTGTCTCTGTCTCTGTCCCTTCCTTTGACCTGCTTTATTGGACCCGTTGTGGGCCTGAGAACTCTGTACTCAAATGGCTTTCCTTCCATCTGGAACAATCGCTCTCATTTCTTTGCGGGTTCCTCCCGCCCCCTCCTGCCCCCGGCCCCCACGCTCCCCACCACTGCCCACGCCCCTCCCCTCTCTCTCCCGCAGTGACATCCAGTGCCTCTCGTGCTCCCATATCCAAGTGCTCCGGCCTCAGTGCTCCCCCCATCCTCACAGGGACCTGGCCGTTCCACAGTGGCTTAAACAAAACCGAGACCCTCTTCAAATCCTGTGTCTATTTTCGCTGTTCTTGTTAACGGCTCATATAGGCTCTGAGCCTGGCATCAATGCCTCACCTTTCTTCAAAGCACAGATTTAGTTATCTTAAATAGGTGGTTACTGAGCACCCACTATGTTCTGGGTACTCTCCTGACACTGAGGACAGGGCAGTAAAGCAAAGATCCCTGCTGGTGGAGCTGTGTCCTGGTGACAGAGCCAAGTCCTCTCCTGTCTGCCCTCTTGTCTCCACGTCCCCTCTCTGCTGCCAGCACCTCCGTTCTGGGCAAAGCCCGTCTCCTCTGCCTGGACCACATGGTCCTCCCATCCTTGTCCCCAGAACTCCTGTCACCTCGCCCCCTCCTTCACACCTCCAGTGGCTCCTGGACAGGTCCTCAGCTACCTGCGCAGGCTCCTTGTGTCTGTCCTCAGTCTACACTTCCTGATTTATCTCCCATTTTTTCTCCTTGAAGACTCTTTTCCAGCCAAACTGGGCTGCTGCTGTTAGACTTCTGGTCCTGATGGGCAGTAGATTTCCTTCATATGTTTATCCTGTCCTGAGTGCCTGCCTTCCTACTCCCCTGATTCTGGTGCCAAAAGCCCAGTCATTCTGGAAAGCTCGGATTAGACCAGGCCACCTCCAAGAAGCTTCTTTGCTCCTCCCGTGAGAAGCGGCGTCTCCCTCCGCTGTGCCGTCACAGCGCTTCATTGCTGTAGAGCGCTTTTCATTGCACCTTGTTTCCCAGCTTCCTTTGTGCTGGGTCATTTGGGTGCTCGCTGGAAGGCAGGCTCTGGATCCAGATGTTCAGGGCAAACACTGGTCCTGGCACTTTCAAGCTATGTCACTCCAGGGAGGTTACTCAGCTTTTCCCAGCTTCACGGTCCCCATCTGTAGAACTGGAGGTGACAGTGGAACCTGCCCCAGAGGTAGGCAGGGAGTGCACGAGGCACGTGGCACGTGTAGATGGTTACAGCACCAAGCACCTTGATGCTGATGAACCTTGATCTCCGCACACAGCCTGGCACTGAGTGGGTCCTTTTATTATGTCATGTCAGGAGTGTGTCTCTTTTATCAAGAAAAAAAAATATTTCCTTTATTTTCAACTTTTTACAGTTC
Source organism: Indri indri (assembly GCA_004363605.1). Lineage (NCBI taxonomy): Eukaryota > Metazoa > Chordata > Mammalia > Primates > Indriidae > Indri > Indri indri. Next base: position 11,635 of record RJWJ010011150.1, read on the forward strand.
TAATTATTCAACAAACCAATGAATAATCTTAATTCTTCACCATCAACACCAGGAGCCAGGGCTAAGATGCAGTGGGGACAGAGAGAATGGAATGGAGTCAGAAGTCGAGTGTGTCACTGTGTTTCAGGACAGGGATGCAGAAGGCACTCCCTAATTGGGGGGTGATGTCCTGCTCTTGTCCTGGGCTTGAATTTACTGATGGTAACTGTGCTCATCTTTGACTATGTATCTTTAGGCTTCTCGACCTTTTGCAGGGCTCTCCTCGGTCCCTTTGTGCCTTGCTTAGTTTGTTTGCAGCACTAACACACCCCCGCATGGCCCAGCCTCTGCTTGGCTCCCATTTCTTTTCCTGAACCCCCACACTTCCATTTCCAGTTCTGAGTCACGACTTCTCCCAATCCCCTCAGGGGCTGGCCCTCCTCGGCCCAACCCTCCTCCTGCACCCTCCAGGGCTGGAGAGGACCCGAGCTCTCCAGACCCCCAACCCCATGCCCTGGCTCTGTGCCCACCCTGGCGTACGCCCTGGAGATGCCTCTGGATTATCTCCTAGGGACCCTTACCTAGGATGAACCTCACTGGCGGGTAGGGTGCTCGGAAACTCGATGTGCGATTTGTGGGTGAGTTTGATCGAGGAGGCAGGCGAGGGAAGGCCGCTCTGAAAGCAGGTTTTCATGGGTGCGATTTTCCTCCCCTCCCTGGAATTCAAAAGGGATGGGGTTGTCAAACCGCGTCTTTCGTGTGTATCAAATCCCACATCCCCCTGCAGAGAAGCCCTACCCAGATGGAGTGACAGCCAGGAGAACAGGCCTGAGGCCATTCTGCCTCTGCCTGGCGCCTTCTGAACATGGGATTTTGGGCTCCCAGGATCCCTCAGGTGCTGCCCCTTCACCTTTCATTGGGGCATGCATTGTCTTCCCAGGGCAGTTGTGAAGACTGGGGCTAATGTAGGACACGCACAGCCTGAGCAGTGGCTGTAGAGGGGTTTGTTGCTTTCCAGCCACAACTGGCCTGGGATGTGGAGGGGCCTCCATCTTATCTGGTTGTTATGGAGATGAAACGAGGTAAGGGGAATGGAAGACACTCTGAAAATGCTAAATGAGGCAGGAAAAGGCAATCAGCCACCCCTGCAGCACTGAGCCCAGTCCTGTTCTCAGTGCTTGACAGATGCTGGGGATTTAATCCTCATTATAACCCTCCGGGAAGAAACTGGGGTTCAGAGAGGTTAGGCTGCATGTCCAACTCCACACAGCCTTAGTCCACAGAGAAGAAATTCAAACACAGGCTTAGGGGCTCCAAAATCCTATTCTTAACCACCATGCCACATGCTGGGACATGCCCAGAGGGATGCCTTTTAAGGCAAGGGCCACCTCGTGTTCCTGGCTGAGGAAACCGTGCTTTGTTTTGAAATAAGCAGAAAATCACTAGAGATTTGTGTGCAGGGTAGGATCAGTGAGTCGGTCAGGTCCTTGCTTTAACAAAATCACTCTTGAGACCTCATGAAGGCTGGATTGGACTAAGGAGACCCAGGAGGCAGGGAGGCCATTAGGAGGCTCGTGTTGAAGGTGGCCGTGGGCTAAGACTTTGTCAGCTTGTGAGTCACCATGGAAGCCAATGTCAGCTGGTGCATGGCCTTCCCTTGCCAGCGGCTTAGGCCACAGAGGTTGGCTGAATGGGCTTGAGTTCTCCACAGGCGGAGACACGCTGAGATCCAGGTGGGGAAGCCAGGACAGCTGGGGACTCTCCTGTCTTGTCTCCTGTTTTCCATGTAGATGGACTTCAGTGAAGCCCCATGCGGGTTCCCTGGGAGGTGAAAAATGACCTGAATCTGGGTGCAGGAGCTGAGCACAGGACCACTTGCTCCACTGGGACCTGCTGCCTGTAGGATGTGGGTTCTGGCCCCTCTCCCTGGCCCTGCAGGGTGGGGCTCAGCCTTTTCTGGGGGTGCCTGCACCAAGGTGCTGCCAGTGGCCAGGCAGGCGAGTCCGTCTAAAGCAGGACGAGTGTTAGGACACCCTTGTGGCCACACGCTGAAGGTGTGTCCTGGAATCTAGGTTTCATGAGTAACAATGCCAGTATTTTGGTTTCCCACTTCTTTTGTCTATATCTGGGTTGTTTCAAACTCAGGAGAGAAAGGAACTATTAATTATTCCTTGCACCTCAAAAAATGGGTTTGGGCTCAGGAAGAGAGGCAAGGCTGTACCTGCCTCAGGGGGAGCAGGACTGAGTCTGTTCGGCAGGCCGTGGAGGGCTGGCCATACACCTGGTAGGTGGGCTGCGTCTAGACCTCTGGCTCCAGAGTGTCAGGAGGGGACTCTGGAAACTGCATTTTTAACAATGACCCAGGTGATTCTGAGCTGCATTTGAAAACCAAAGTCCTGGGAGATGGTCCCGGGCATTGGAGTCTGAGCAGGGTTGCAGGGGAAGGGAGTCTCAGGGTAGCCCCCCGGCTGGGGGTAGGGTTTGCTCAGGGCTGGTTGATGGTGGGAGAAGCCAGCGGGTGTCTGGGATGCTGACGGCGGTGTTGGTGTTCTAGGAGCCAGAGGGAGCCCCTTCCCACCTCCTCAGAGCAAGTTGCGGTGCACAATGTGGGAAAAGGCAGAGAACACAGACTCTGTGTAAGCAACAGCAACTCTGGCTTCTCCCCTGCAGGGTGACCTTGTGCCAGCAGCTGTTGCTCGCATTGTGGTGCAGAGAAAAGGCCAGAAGTTTTCAGAACAATGCCCTGGGCTTTGGAGGAATGGGGAATTCCTGATGCAGTTGTCTAAGAACTTCCTCTGCGTCTTTCACCAATTGCTCAATTGCTTGAGGGTCTCTTCTGTGCCTAGCCTGTGTTGGAGTTGAGAGGCCATAAAAAGAAAAAAAAAAAAAAAGACATGACTTTTGGAAACAGCCAAAGGGATTTTATTCCTTGAGAATTCGTGTCCTTTCAATGAGAATGCGAGGTTTTACCAAGGAGTCACAAAACCTCCAAGATGTTTTCCTTTGGTAGAAGATGTGACGAATCCATCGGAAACCGGCTCTGATCCTGACCTTCAGCTCCCAATTCCCAAAGTCCCCACTAACATTTCAGATCGGCTGAACTTTTAAATTTAGACCACTGCTTGGGAACAGAAGCGAAATGCAGAGAAGAGGCTGTTTCCAGCATCTCTTCAGGAGCCAGAAGGAGGTCAATGAATACTAAAGGTTTGCAGCATCAAAAGGCTATGCTGAGAATAATTCCACGGCCACGTAAAAGGTAGTGAAAACTAAGAAATGCAGCCTATCGTCCTACCCGTGGCTCTTAAAACAGTTTTGGAAATTCTCTCTCATGTCACTGTGTCGCTGGTCTCCGGGACGCACTGGCCAGAGACTGATGACTTCGAAGAATATTTATTGAGCTGCCTGAGGCGCTGGGCTGAGAGGCTGTGACAAACAGCTCTGCAAACACACTCAGACAAGTTCTTTACCCTCTTGTCGCCCCCCACCCTTTTGAACTACTTTTTCCCCTTAGTTTGAGCCCAGGTTATTTTTAAACTAAGTGTAGATCTTCTTTATTCTTTTGCTTTGTGATTGCTGAAAAATATACAAGGTGTATCTATGAAATGATGGAACACATTTTTAAATGGGTGGCCTCATCACATGTCTATGTATATATGTACGTAAACAACACGCTCTTTCAGTGAGGTGATCTTCCAAAGATGCTGCCTTGGCAAGAGACATTGCTGGAGTCCTCTTTGGGTACCGATGGCAGGGCCTGATGTGAAGCCCAGCACGCTCCTTTTCACTGGAGTTTCACCTCGTTTGGATCCAGTGTTGTGCCCCATAGAGTCAGTCACCTCACCTTACTAGATCTGAACCCAAATGAGGTCTGGGTACTCGTCCAAGGGAGAGGGTCTGCAACAGTGCAGCTCTGCGGCACAGCCCGGCAAGCCTCCTGGCCCTGGCCCAGCCCTGGCATAGAGTGTACCTTTGCACAGCGACTCTCCTGAAGGTAGTCACTGTCCTCTGTCCTCTGTGCTCCCACCACGCTGGGCCCGGGCCACTGACAGCATTTCTGGGGTGTGCTATGGAGAGCTGGAAATGTAGTTTTTGTTGCTGTCTACCCCCACTTGCCCTCACGACTGTGGACTTAGAATTCCCAAGCCCAGCACAGTGACACGTGGGCGGTGGGCAGTCTGCTGAGCTGAACTGTCGTGCTGGCAATGACACGGTACATATACGATCTATATGTATTTAATACTTCCAACTTGTATTGCGACTGCCCCTAGCCCATCTCTTCTTCCTCACGACTGGGATCTAACTGGGAGGGAGTCTACAGCAGATTCCTGCTCTTATACCGGTGCGGACTTCGTGGGATAGGGCAGACAGAGCATTTGTTCCATTTATTTGTTCTGTGGCTCCCGAAGAAGCATTTCAAAATGTGTACGAAAGGATACTCTGTTCCTCCAATGGTACATCCCTTGTTCACAGCCAAACAGCAGTAATTTAACATCATCACAGAGGCAGAATGGAAACATGACTGCAATTTCTCATTTACAATCCTGTGCATGTACTTGCCAGAAGGGCAGTTAAAGACCTAAAGCTGTATTGGGTATAGATTCGACCTGAACAATCACCACACACAACATTATAAAAAAGTGTATTAGAAAGTATTGGAAACATTATTGCATATTAAAATCTGATTACATGTGTTCACAGTGAGTGCCATTGCACCAAAAGCATATGTGCTTCTTTTTTCTGATGCCTGTACATCTTAAATAAGTCTAATTTTGGCTTATTTTAAAGTAAAAAACATTGAAATGAAAGAGAGAGAGATCTGGATTTTAAATAGAGTTGACCATTCATTATTGCTGGAACCAAAGAACTGAAGCATGGAGAAATACATTTGTGTCATGACTGGTCTACATGGAGTCCAGTTCATCTGGCTTTTGTTTTGGCAAGAAGAGGATGCTTCAAGAGTCACAACGCAGTCAAAACAAAACAAAACAGGAAGAAAAAACACAAAAATGGGGGGGAACCCATAAAATAAACCCATGTCTCAGGCAGCTGTCTTTCTTAATGAAGATTCTAAGATTTTATTATGTGGTTGACTCTAAATTTGAAATGGAACATGCTGGTACCTGAAACAATTGGTGCTGGGACATGCCCTTTGGTGATAATGCAGCGATAATGCAATGATTTTTAGTGACTCTGGAATTAGGACAATCACACCATCTAGGTACGAATTATAGAAGGAACACGGGGCAAGGGAGCGGAGGTCCAGGCTTACCACACCATGGGAGGCTGGGGTGACAGGGAGCGGGAGGGAATGAGAAACAATGATTTCTAGCTGTACTCAACAGGTCAACCTGCTACTGGTAACCCTCCTGTCTCTGATATTTATTTTAAATACAGTGAGGATGCAGGGAATCTACGCACACGGCAGTACACAGTGGTACCCAAGACACACACTCACACCATCATACAACAGAACAAACCACAGAACAAAAAGTGTGGGGTCATGCAAAATCCTACATTTACCAGCCAGAAGAAAAACTTCAGCAACTTTTGGTACATAATATGGCCACCTTTCAAACATAATTTAATTACTTGTTGACATAATATGAAACCTTACTTTAAATACAACAGTTTCAAAGAAAAATGGTGTTACAATATAAAACCACAACAAAAGGTATGCAAATAGACATTTACATTGGCTATAAAAGGCCGTGAGAAGAAAGGGAAAAGCATTTTAGAAAAGAATTCCCGCCGCCACTATTTACAGTTCTGGGTTAAGCTTTATTTGCTGCCACTTGAAAAGTACTTCCCTTCTACCAGCTGTCTCTGTGGGATGGATGGAAAAGAACAGGGTAGGCGAAATTTGCCAGCAAAACGGAAATCTAAGGAGGCTCTTAGAGATTGAAGATGTTAAATCTTGGAAGATACTAATTTGGATAGGCGTATGTTTCTCTGCAACTGCATACTGAATGACAGCTGTCCACGGCCCTGCCTCTCTCTCTCCCTTCACTCGGCGCACTGGTGTGGCAGAAGGTAAATTATTGCAATGTTGTTTATTCCAGTTTCAAAATGCCACACCGTTCTGTAAGCAAAGAAATCCATGACTGAAGAATGGTATCTTTGTAAATTCCATCCCCTCAACAAAACCCAAATGTCCACAAGAAAACATATTTTCGAAGACTGAAGGAGGAATCATTCATTTATAGAATTTATGATTTCAAAGGAGAACAAGTCACGCTTAATATTGCTGAGAAAATTCTTCAAGTGCTTTTATTTTTGGAAGGCTTCCCAGACCTTTTATTGGTTTAGAATTTATTTAGATCAGTGGTTCCCAACCAGGAGTGTTCACCTGCTCCCCGCCCCCAGGGGACATTTGGGAACGTCAATCGGGGATGTTATTGGCATATCCTGGGTCGCCACCAGGGGTGCTGCTGAGTACCATCCAATGCCCGGGAAGGTTTCCCCACAACAAATAATTATCCAGCTCGAAATGTCAACAGTGCGGAGACTAAGAACCCTTGGTTTAGATTAAATGCTGAGATGCTTATGTATAATTTCCCTTCTGTTTCTTCATGTTCACCCTGGGACAGTTTTGGCAAAGACAAGTACCATAAATATTTGAAATTGTATATCCTTCTTTGGTTGGGAGTAATGATCTTACGATAGGATTAATCTCAAGGGACACTCTTCCTGGGTGCAACTAGAACCCCCACACACCTGACTTGGGCCTCAGTGCATCCGTGCCTTAGCACGGGCAGGCAGGGTTCTCACCTCCAGCGCCCCTGCCTTTCCTGGGAGACCTGCTGGGCATTACTCTCTGGGGGGTCCGGATCGGGCAGTCGATTGCTCTGTAAATTTCAATATCCTTCAGCAGTACCAGGTGTGAGCCACTCATCCTATCTATGCTGCTTTGTCTTTACGGTAGAGAGTTTCAGCATGTTTGAAAGTTTAGTTGCAAACAGGTGAGTTCTGTGTATTAGTGACAGAGACCCTGGGCTTCACATACATCGATGTGAAAATTAATGATCCTTCTAAATCATTATTTTATGGGTTTTAAAACAAGAATAATATACAAGAAAGGTAGGGAAAGAAATTTACTGACACTAAGAAATCCAGGCCTGCAGCTACAAACGAATGTATATAATTAAAACGAGGGCTAGGATTGGATTTCTGTAGGAAAATAGGGTTCAGGTCTTATGTGGAACCAGCCAGGCAAGGAAGAGACAACAAGAGAAACAAGTGTAGAATTTGAAATAAAGCTTTGGTTTCTGAGGAATTTTACAGTTTGAAAGGTTCAAAAAGAATTAAGGTCCAAATTTTGGGACTGGTGTTTAAAATGTAGTGATAGACTTTTTAGGCTATTAAAGGCATGGGAATTAAAAAGCAGGAAACAGGGCTCTCCAGATATGCCCACAGGAAGACCGAGTTCATTCCACCTGGCCACAAGCCTAAGAAGGCCCAGCATCACTCGAGCAACATCCTCGAAGCCTGGAAACCGAGGCAGCGTCTAACAGGCTCTCTAACACCCCCACTCTTTGCCCAGGCAGCCTAACAGACACAAGTTTCCCCAATTCATTTTCCTATCCAGAATATGACTTAAAATACTATTTTCTTTCCAAAAGTACAGGCTTTCCACCCTAGATGCATGTGGCTGGTGGCTGTGGCTCTGGTACGGGTTGCGGGCCCTACTGCATCCACACCTCCTAGGCGGCCACACACCGGTCATGTTTGCTGACCTGCAGAGAAACACCCTGGGGCCACGCGCTGCTTCTGGGGACTTGGGGGAGACACCTGGTGTGCGACCCCCGTGCTTAGCACAGGGACCAGCTCACTCCTTCCCAGGCTTTGGCCTGTTTTGTATAATTCTCTGAACACTGAGACTAATTATTTGGAGAAGGGGATTCTAGGAAGCAACAGGTGAGGGATTTCAGCTAGTTCTAGGGAAGACAGCAGTTCTGGGTGCTCCCGGTGCCTCCCTGCCTGCAACAATAAAAATCTTCTTGTTTTCAAAAGCAAATAAAACCCCAAACAACTTTAAAAAATCAAAAAACACCTATGAATCAAAACACAACACTCCCAGTGCAGCCCAGCCCAGGCCGCCGCCGCAGGGAGAGGCGGCAGTCCCGCGCTCCTCCTTAGCTCATGTGGAAGCGGTGCTCCCCCCGCGTTATGTGCGACGAGAACTCGTAGCGGTCCTGGCTGTGGTAGCCGCACATGTTGCACTCAAAAGGATCGCGGAAGCCGTGGCAGCCCATGTGGATGGTGTACATGACGTGGTCGAGGAAGAGCACCCTGCAGTGTTCGCACTTGTACACCTTCATCTGCTCGCCGCTCACGCTCACCACGCGGAGGGCGTCCTGCGAGTTCTCGGAGGCGGCCCTCAGCAGCTCGTAGGCGCGGTGCTCGTCCTTGAGCGACAGGCCGTTGCGGGCGTGCGGGTTGATGTGGTTGGTCAGGTAGATGAGGCCGCCGCGCTGCTCCTCGTTGTTGCTTTCGGTGTCCGTGGAGTCTTGGCAGCTGTTGCTCGGCGACGCCTCCCGCTCCGAGGGCACCGACTTGGCCTTGGAGAGCAGCAGCAGGTTCTCCACGGCGCTGTCCTGCGCCGCGTGGTTGGGCCGCGGGGCGCCCTCGCCCGGGGGCTTGTGCAGCTGGTACATGGGGCTGATGACCGGGACCACCTCGGAGCCGCCCGGGGGCGTCTGCACCAGGGGGCGCAGGGACTCGGCCCCCAGGTAGCTGATGGCGTTGTTGATGGCTTGGTCCATCACGTGGGACTTCATCATCTCGTTCTCCTTCTCGTAGCTGGCGCTGCTGTCGTAGGGCATGTCCGGCAGGCACTTGTCCCCTGTGGGGAGCAGGTGACAGTGAGTGAGGCCGGCCACCGCTGGGCCGGGCAGCAACAGCTAATCTATGCCCAGGGAGGGGACAGGCAGGGCCGTGCCACACGGCACCGCATCGCCACAGGAGGGGAAGGCCACACGTCCGTCTGGTGGGCCTCTGGCCAGGGACCTACGCATTGTGGGCACTTAAAGAAATTTGATTGGATAAATAAATAAAAAGAATAGGGGAACCCAAGATTGTGCCAATTTAAACAGCACACATTTAAATGGCCAAAAACCAATGCTCATGCCTTTTATTAAGCATGGTAGAATTCAACATTATCCTTAATTTAATTATGTTGTTTAATTTAATTATATCATTATAGTTCATTTAATATTTTAAATGATGTATTTTCAATAGAATGTTCTCAGTAATTTACAACAAATGGCTAATTTGTCATACATTTATGTAACTGCAATACACAGTAATTATATGATGGTTCATAATAATATGCCATATAGGTATTTAAAATAATATTGTGATGTAATATTAAATCATAATTTTAATAGTCTATAATAAAATTCAATTAAAATACAGGATGAATGTATATCATTTATAATAAAATTATATATTTCTTATAAATAAAACAAAGGTAAATGGGCTCTAACTCATAATGTGAGTTAAAAAGGATACTCAGACTTAAAAAATAATTCTTTATAGTTGGCAGCACAGAAGCACATGGTAGAAAGTAGGAAGCAAAACAAGGAAGCTACAGGGGAAAATGGTAGGCTACTCATCTATTATTTTTGAAAAGTACTGATAATTAGTGATGTACAAGGAACTATTGCTAAGGACCCAGCAGTGACTGAGCCCTGGCCTCTAGAACCTTATGATTTAATATCATCAGTCTGTAGGAGTAGATGAGCTGCCATCTCATTATAGGTTAGAAGAAGTAATTGTATAGCATTGCTGACACCACACAAGCTTTTTCTGTTTTTTGTGTCAAGGTGCTGAATGTCTTGTTACACTAACCCCAGAAGAGAATGAACCTATTCGGGTTTGTACTCAAGTCTGTCCCTCTATCATACCTTGGCAAGCAGAGCAGGAGAGTGGACTTTGTGGCCAATTTTGCTGAATATAAAAGTGTTTATAGCTCCACCCAAAATGGTGCTTCCCCACCTCCTCATCCTGTCTCCTTAAAGTCATGGTTCTGTGGTTTCCCACATGACCGTTGAAATCTGTTGTTTTCAAAATTTGGTATCAACAAATGGGTGTTGGAAAAAAATCAGCATATATTCCAGATTATTATGGCATATGGAAACTACCCATAGAATTTCTCTTCCCTTTATCCCCCAGAAATAAAAACCTATAAAGTTCACCAACAGCAATCACATAAATGAAGGAATATATCCTAATGAAACACACACACACACACACACACACAAACTCCAAGACCAAAGAAAGAAACAGAAAATGCTGGCATGAGATACTGGGCAAAGCTTGGCTGCTAATCTCACCTCCAGAAACCTTAGGTGTGAATCAACAACATCCTCATCATTTTCCCCTAATATCCTCATGTCTATACAGAAACAAATCAAATATTTAATAGGTATCTTTTTGATATCTGATCAAAGAGCAGCCGAAACTCTGCTAGCAAGAACCAGATGACAGTGGAGAAGTACATAGTGAGGCTGGCTCCCTCGGTCAGAAGCAAGTCTTCCATGGTCTGTGCTGAAAAGGAAGATGGCCCAAAGCCCCCAAAGTATTTCCTGTGGGAATGGGAAGTGCTTCCCAACCAGGAACAGTGCTGCTAGTTTAGGCCACATAACCAAATCTCAGAACAAGGGAGAGAGAGCAAAGGAAAAGTATTTTAACAAAGGCTGCACTCCCCAAACTGCCCCCAAGCCCATCCTTGTCATTCTTTCAGGCTTTAGAAAACTCGACAGAAACTCAATAGCACTCACAGGAAAAAACGTCTCAGATATAGTGGGAAGAATGTTGAAATGTCAGTCAACCTGTATCAGACCAAGCAGAACAAGCAAGATGAAAGGAAATGTCATGGTTACTATGAAAATATTTTCTAGCAATACAAGGGAAGAAAGGAAGTAAAACATAGACCAATAAGCCCATCCTGGGTCGGGGGTAGCGGGGACCTTAATTCAAGGAAAAAAGGAAATGTTTCATAAATGTTTCATGACATGAAGTCAAATTTTAAAAATATTCAAAGATGACATGTAAAAACAAAAGAGTGAGGGGAAAAAAGATCTCAGCTCTCGGGAAACAAAATGAAGGACAAAGCAATATTATTACAGAATTAATACATACATTAGAAACAGAGAGTAATAGAACAGAAACTACTAAAAATTGAATTACTGACATAACAGGAAAAATATAACAGTGAATAAATGTAAAAAAGATGAAGAAATAAAAATAAGTTTAAAGAAATGCTAACAGATGTGGAAGACAAATTATCCAATATATGGACAACTGGTATCCCTGAACAGAGATCACAGCAGATAGAACAAAACATAAATTTACATAAAAAAGAATTTCCCAGAAATAAAGAGGAAAAAAGGGAATCTCTATATTGAAATAGCAGGAAATTTTTATTTAGAATGCAAAACACCAAGATATATCCTAGCGAGGGTATTTAACTTTAAGGTTAAAGAAAGAACCCTTCAGGCATTCTGGGAGAACATGAAAATTATCTTAAAGAAGAAAAAAGTCAGACTGGCCTTAGACATCTCCACAGCAACATTCAACAGGCAATGCCATCAGGCAACATGGCAAAATCCAAAAAGTTCTTAGAGGGGGAGAAAAAAAGAGTGATCCAAGACCATACACTGCCAAGATGCTCTTCAGGTACGAAGGCAACAGGCTGATGTCCTCAAACACAAAACAATGGTGGAAACAGAACACCTATGGAACCATTTGGAAAAAAGTTGCTTGAATGTAAAGTCCAATCAATTAAGAGATTATTCAAAATAAACAGAAATAATAATGAAGGGGCTAGGTCTGATTCTTGAATCTATTTAAGTAGAGAGTAATAAATGGCTGAACTACTATGAGTACAGAACAGAATATGAATATTATGAAGCTAAAAATGTAAAAATAATAATATAACTGTGAACATGGGGACTGGAATAATATCCTTATTTTCAAAGCAATGAGCCAGTTGATACTGCCTAAATTCAAACAAGTTGATTAAAAAAAAATTCAAAGTTCTTAATGATTTTCATAGTATGTATTTTTAATCTTAGAGGGTCCTTTAAAAAATAATATTCCTTTCTGTGAGAAAATAGTTATTGGAAGATCAGCCAGTCCTTCAGTTTTGTTAGGGTTCTTTCTCACCTCCCAAATTTAAGATATGTATAAAATGATAAAATCTTTATGAAAGTATTTATTTCATATCTATCCACCAGTCTACCAATTCATCAACCTATTCACTCACATATATATATATATATATATATAGAAAGATATTTACAATGATGCTGTCCTACTTTTCATATTGGCTATTTCTGGATGTTGGGTTTTATGGTGATTTGAAAACATTAATTTTTGCATTAAAATACTTTATATTAACTATGTGTCAATAATACAACAGGGTTTCTTTTTCTTACAAAAGAAGAAAATATATCAAGATAATTATAATAGGTAGCAGGAATATTGATAATTGTTATTTTTCTCCTCATGCTTTTCTGTATTTTAGTAATGTTCTCACCACAATCACCAGACCAAAAATAACAATTAGCATTGCTGTTTAATATTATCACCTTTCTGATTGAATTCATGGATCCTGTTGACCTGAATCTGATTATCTCAGAGGGTGAGATCTTTGATGGCCCTAATGGTGAAGAATGTTGCTGGCAAAACATATATTTGTTCATACTCATGCTGAAGTTTACTGTAAAAAAATAATCATAGCTCATATATCAATAAAGCTAAAATATATGCCCCTTTGAGTAATATTCAATATGAAAATAATATCCTCTTACATTTTAAGGTGCTTTCTAGCTTTGCGGGCACTGTCACATCTGCCATCCCTTTTGACCCCCAGAGTAGTTCCGAGGAGGCAGGGCGACAGGCCCATTGCACAGATGGCAACACTGAGTCCAGTGTGCTCACGGCCACCAGTCGGTCACAGCTGGAGCTGGACCCAGAGGTCTGTCCACTCCACCACCACTGGGCCAGCTGTATGAGAACAGCTGCATGGCTACACACTGTGGCTGAGTTATGCGAAGGACAGACTCTGCGTCCCCGAGGTGAAGAGGGCATTGGAGATCCAGCTGCCTTTTTATTTTAGAGACGGAGAACTGGACACGTTGGGAGTCACACACAGTAGACGGAAATCCCATCAAGTTGGAGCGGGGGTAAGGTAGGTATTTTAGGGCAGGAAGAGGTGTTATTTTAGAAATGAGCTGACAATCTTCAGCTCGTGGGGAAATACCAACAGACTCGGCAGCTGCTTCTGAGGCTTCTGCTCCAAGCTCCACTTCTGCTACCCTTGTCCTACTGTTCCCATTACGTCCTTCCTCGTGTGTCTAACTTCTCCCCTGTTGTCTTGCCATTGCTCCACCACAGCACTATGCTGCTGGGTTTTTTTCTTTTCTTTTAATAAGGAAGCCTCTCAAGACAACACCCACATCGTGGTCTCGCCCGGGGTGGCTCTGGCAGTTTCACAGACGAACTCCTCGCTTGGTTCGAAGTCTCCCAAAGCTAAAAGGGGCTGCAACTATTCACTCACCAAAGCTCTGCATTCCACAGGCTCCTCACCTGACCAGGAGGTTGCCCTGCCTCCCGCCGTCAGTAACTCTCCACAGCCCGGCCCATCTCCGCAGTGCCGCAGCCCCAGGGGCCTGCCTGCGGGCCGTGCCCAGTGCTGTGGAGCCCCCGCCCACAGCGCACGCTCAGCACGGATCCTCCTGCTCTGCTCAGGACGGGCAAGCTCTGCTTCCTCTCAGGGCGGAAAGGCTCACATGTATGCGGGCAACCCCCTACACAGGGTCTCTAGCAGGTGGCCTTGTTTTCTTTCAAACGGAACCCTTCCTTCCCTTGCTCCTGCCAGCCTCCAATCTGCGACAAGTCTCTCCGTAATCAACAGATCAAAATGGAGCCTTATTTGAAGTTGCAGAGGGAGACGGTGCCCAAGAACTTGGCCTCCCCTCTGTCCTCCCGCTCTGGGACCCTGGGCCTCACTAGCCACTGTTCTACCCATCCCCACATGCCACAGACACCAGGAGGCCCTTGAAAATCAGCACATCAAAAACAACCCCCTATCCTTCCCCATATCTTGGCTTTATCCTTTCTGTGGAGGGCGCAGCGCTCGCTCTACCGGAGTCAGCATGGCTCGCGGCGTCCTTCACCTGCTCCTCCCCGGCCCAACCTTCCTCTTTCACCAACCCTGCCCGCGCGCACCTCCTTCCATGCCTGCTGCCGCCGCCTCCCTGCTCGCCCTCCGTCTGTCCAGTTTTGGTACCTGCTGTCTCTACTTTCTAAGCTGTTTATTTCAAAAGTACGTCAATTCTTCTTTTCTGCCAACTGAGGGGTCCAGTTCTCACTGTGGAGCCCAGGGCCATTTATCCTCTGGTCAGAGCTGCTGGGACAGCTTCACTGTGTTTGCCTCCCCGGTGGGTACCTGGGTTAAGCCGGTCACACGCCCAGCTCTTCCTCAGGTCCCCACTCTGCCTCCCATGACCACATCACTGTTTCTTTTTATTTTTACCTGCCTGCCTAGAACCCCCCATTCTTCCAACACCCATAACGTGCCAGAATCTATCCCTCTTTCAAGGTCTGTCTCTGCCTCATGAAGCTTTTACTGGTCCTCTTTCCTGGACAGAGCTGATGCTCACGCTGAGGCTTCTCAACGTGCCCACACCCTGGGGGTCACTTCATGTTCACAATCACCCCGTGAGATGCTGAAGTGTGGAAGCAGAGCCCTCTCACCAAGGTGACAAAGTGAGCCAGCAGCTCCATATTGACTCAGGTTTGTCCCTGAGCCTAGCACCTTTCCACTCGAACACCTGCCACGCCATCCTTGTTGGCTTACGGTGTCTGGCCTGGGTGACAGGTGCCGGTGTGCCTGTCTATCGTCTACACTAGGCAGTGGCTCCTAGGGGAAAGGGTTTTATCCCTCACGGCACCTGGCACAGGTGGGGGTTCAAAGGTCAGAATAGTAATGCGCTGTGTCCTGTCTTCACTAGACACATCCCAGGGGCCATCCACTGTGCGATTCCTCCCGCTAGCCCTTCACAGTCCCCCATAAGGTGGGTGTCATGAGCTCAGAGAGGCTGGTCAGGTGCGGGGTGTCCTGCTGTGCGGTGCCCCCGACCCCCTGACCCTGTGCACACAGATCCAGCCACACCAGAGGGACGATGTCCACAGGCGGATCACACCGAGGACCCCAGGTGCTGCAAAATCACATCTAGCAAAAACTGCTGGGAGGAGGTGTGTTATTTTTAAGACCCTTATTGGAAAAAATTCTAAGATATTTAAGAAATGTTAAACTTGCCAATTTTTGCTTTTTGAAAAATAAGATTTCTTTTCCTTTATTCTGCCTTCAACTAATTTCCGCTTTTGCCTAAAACACCCGCATAGTTGCTTTTTAAGAGACAGCAAACGTTTAACTCTTACCAAGAAATTTCTGAGGCATAGAGCTCTTACGTTTGGCGACGTTACTTGCTAGTCTGTCCAGCACGAGGGATCTCTCTGATCCTATCTTGCACAGGTCTTCTGCCATTTCACTGTGATTAGTTTCTTCTTTAATGACTAAAGTCAAAGACAGTTAGAGAGGCCAGTTTAGAAACTCTTACGTTTGAAGGGTTCAGTTGTATCCAGTGTTAAATCTGACATTTGTTAAGTGCCTACAAGAGCCAGGCCCTTTGTAGAGGTCATTTCTAATCTTCCCAACAATTCTGCCAGACAGAGAATGGCCGTAGCAATGCCAGTGACTGGTCACCTGCTAATGCTCCTTCCTCCAACACCTGCTAACCGCACATCACCCCCTAAGACCAAAGAACAAGCACCACCACCAATGCCAGAGGCTGGAAGGGGATCCTATAAGTGTGTCCCTTTGAAGGGTCTTTTTAACTTTTCAAAATACTCTCAAATACACTACCTCAGTCAGTCCTAGCAACAGCCCTCTGAGATGCAAAGAACCATCACATCAAGAAATGACTTTAGGCTTTGACTCCACCAACTGGTGCAGCAAACTGAGATGCAAAAATGTGGCTTCTCAAGATCCTACAGCAAATCTTGGCAATGTGGGGAAGGAACCCAGAGCTACTTATCCCTGAGCACACAAAACCTCCTGGAAATCAAATAGCACCTGCATATTGTAGAAAATTTGGAAATTAAGGAGGTAAACGTTGATGTATGGGCTATTTCTAGTCAGTCTCTATGTTTCCATATCATCTTTCTTTCCATAATTGAAGACACAACTTTGTATCCTGCATGGTCCCATTAACTTCTACTTTCTATGGTTGGGTTTTTTGAAATACAACCCTTTCATTTCTCTGCAAGTTGTCCTAAACTATAAGGAGCTGAACATGTACATTGATCACCTTCTGAATATCTAATCGATTCTTACAACACTCTTTCTTCCCTGTGTTTCCTCCTTCCTCAGGTATCACGCCGATCAATCACAGGGCCTTGGCAGGTTTGTCCGTCTCTGTCATTGATTTGTCTGCCTGTTCTTCCAAAGGTTCCATCCACTCCAGTTACATTTTCATATAGTGCTAGATATTACTCTTCTTTTTTAAAAAGTTTCCAATTCTCTCATTTATTTATCCAGATGTACTTTCCTATATATGGTTACCAAATTCCAATAAGATTTACAGAATTTTATGTTGAATCTGTGCCTGGTTTGGGGGGAAGCACATGGACAGTGTCCAGACTTCTGCCCTTCTTCAGTCTTCCAGGGTTGCTTTCTTGCCTCAGAATGTTTGACAGTTTTCCTCATTATGTGCCACACATTACTCACTAAGATGATTTCTAAGTATTTTACGTCTTCATTGCTATTATGAATGCCACTTTGACAACACATATTTCAATTTGGTTATTCTTGCTGGTATATTTTATATTTTAACATTGGACATATGTGTTTCTTATTAAATGGGCAAACATATGTAGCCCATACCTTGATTTATATGCAGGATAAACATAAATCTATAAAACCCAATTCCACTAATCGCATACTTTATCTATCAAGCTAGACATCAGCTTCCCAAGGTGTCCATCCTTCTCTGCAAAGCGAAGGCCTCCCGAGAGCCTCGACCCCCGGAGTGGATCACAGCACGGAGCAAGCGAGCCCCCAGCTCCCTAATCACTGGCTACTCTGTCCTCACATGCACGCACCTCCGAGGGCTGTGACACAGTTTGTGTACCTAGGGCTCGAGAGAAACTCACTTTTTTCTGTGAAGACGTTAAGAATAGGTGACCTAAATCCTTTTACTAAGAAAAATTATGTTCTGAAAAATTAATCTTTTCCTACATCTTCTAAGCTAGGCTTTGTTTTTAGCCAGTGGGCAGCCCAACCTAAGGGGGTTTGGGAATAAAAGAGACTGCTCGCTGTCCATCTGAGCTGGGCTGTCTCAGAGGGAGCTGTGGAGGGACAGGAGCGGAAAGATGCCCAAGGAGGCACAGGCCAACCGCTCTGCACAGCACAGCTGAGGAGACCGACACCCCCAGATCCCAGCCTGCCCGGCCAGCTCCAAATGCAGTCCAGGTGGATTTTCGTTAAAGTCCCTTTATGGACCCCCTCAATACTCCTAGCTCCTTCAACTAGCACTTGCTGCAGGCTTACGAGGGTGTCGGCACAGGTAAATTAAAAGGCATCTAAAAGGGGTCTCTGTCTAAAGGTGTTTATGATCATCTTGCACATCTCGATGCAATACGGACAGAAAGAATTCAACAGAATTAAATGCCAGCCTGCGTGGCTCCGTCTGTGGCCACGCTGAGGTCAGATGCCTGCTTCTTCCTAGAGAAGCCTTCTTCCCTCCTGAGTATGGGAGCGTGAAGACATCACTGTGCTAGTCCAAATAATCTCACCACCAAAGGAAATAAATGAACATTTTAGGGTGAAATTGATTCTCACTACAGGGTGATATTTAATACATATTACTGGCACTAAGTTTATTGACATGGATGCCAGTAGAGGATAATTAGGTTGAAAGTGTCAGCATGTCAGTGACCTAAACGTCTGTGTTTAGATAAGTACCTGGCACATGTTTGGGCTCCTGTTCTGAAACAGATTCATTCCCCTCAGGTCACACTCAAAGCACTGCTGCGAGGGTGGCCAGGAAGGAATTATCAGTCACATTTAAGAGGTGAGCCCTGGGTCACATTCAAAAACAGACTCAGAGATGAAACTGGAACTCAAGTCTCAGTGAAATGAACACTGCTCCTCCTCCTGGCCTGGAAGGAGCTCTCAGCCAGCTGTGAGATTACAGTTGGTTTCTTTAGCAACTAAAATGTTGGAGGAAACAGACAGAAAACAATATGCTGTCTGTTTCTTCTGTTGGTTTTGTCTTTTCTATTTCATGTGTATATCAGATTGTTCTATCCAATAAGGCTTGGTATTGTCGACTGTAAGTCCTCAACAAATATTTGTTGAGTACAGAAAATGGCTTATTAAGCATTAATATGTAAATTACATCATTAGGAGAGCTTACTTCCAAGATCCATCAATTTATTTTTTCCAGAAAAATACAATATCTGAGTGTTCATATTTTATTTTAAAAGAACATTATCATCCTCTTATCCCTCAGTCTCCTGCCCTGGGGTCTGGGCACAAATTGATAACTATTAAATTATTATTATTCTTATTATTTTAAAATCCAGTTTCCCCTCTTCCACTCACCCTTAATACCATTCCATTATAGACCTGAGACTTTCAAAGAAGTTAAATGATAATTTAAGGGAATGTCCCCATTTCACAGGTGAGAAGATTAAGGCCCAGAGAAATCACCTGTCGGCTCCAGTTCCCCGGCTGATCGGTGCAGGGGACAGCACGAGGACTGCAGAGCTCTTGCTATGTGGCATGCCGCCTCTCAATGCCAAGACTAATCTGAATCAACTTTAAGGCCTTCATTCTGAACATTCTTTTCTCTTGCTCTCATCTGCCATTGATAATCTGAGTGTGCTCTGGTGCATTTTCCTTTACAAACCATTTGTTAAACTCAGAAAGTTGAGTGAGGCTTAATAAATTCTCCACGACTAATTTAATTTCTACCCCACAGTACAATGATGACTTTTCTAATGGGAGTGCTAAATGAATAGTGTTGTGAAAGAGATTCGCTTCACTTGATCTATTTATAAATTTCTTATCTCCTAAAAAGTTAGGAAGGAATCTTTTATAAGAGCACTGCCATCCCCTGAGTACACTCTGCCTTCCACTTCACAGTGGCCGGGATCAGAGCTGAGGGCCACCTCGTCATACGACACGCCGTGAAGCATCACAGCTCACAAGAAAAAGCCACCTTCCTCTAATCCTTCGCCAGCCTCAATCCTATGCGGTTCTAGGTTCTCCCAACAAATTCCAGCCTCACATTCCACGCAGGTGTGGGTACTGTGCCCTTGGTCTGACGGATGATTGAAATCACAGCCTATAAGTTTTTATTTGGTCAGCTTCATGAAAAAACAGTTTTAAAACAAGATTTCACGTTTTATTTTGATCACTAAGCACAAAGAATCACTACTTGAGGCTTAGGGGAAAAAAACAAAACAAAACAAAACACCAGCATCCAAAAAACAAACCAAAAACTTCAAAGGCTCACTATTATTTTAGGTGTTTCTCCAGATTTGTAGAGGGAGGGGTTGAAAATCAGGCTCTCTGCTCATCTGAGGGTCTAGAAGGTTGGGAAGCACATCGTGCTCCTAGTGAAGCTGCGATGTCATCGGCCAAAAACTTCCCTTCCTCACAGCCTTGGTGGGAGGTGGGCCTGCGGCTCTGCTCCTAACACGTGCTGGGGGAGCCAGCTCAGGCCGGCCTCGTGCGAGCTTCGCGCTTACCTGGGTACAGCGTGCCTGGAAGGCCCATGCTTTCCAAGTAGTTGTGGCAGCGCTCTTTATGTTCCTCTAAAGAGCTGCGCTGTTTATAGCTTCGGCCACAATATCCACATTTGTGAGGTTTACCAACTGCAGGAAACACAATTGAGTTCAAGACCCCAATTAAAGTCGGCCTTATGGATAATGGGAATGCATGCAATACAATTATTACCAAAAAAGTAAAAAAAAAAAAAAAAAATTCTACTCTTGAGAGCTAAAAGCATTATGGACTTGGTCAAAATTACCGAATTTAAAAATGTTAATGCTCAAGGGTTTTTTTGATTATACCAAACTCATGTGACTCTCGTTTCATCTTAATTTGTCTACCGTACTGACTACCAAATTCTCTCCTTTCTAAATCACTGATGTCTGTCCTTTAACTGGAGGAAAGGAACCACTGTAGTGTTATAATGTGGATGCCAAACAACTGGACAGAGATGTCAGGAAGGCCCTTGAGTTGGCCAGATAATCCGCAGATTCACCTCCTGAGCAGGCCTCTGTCTATGCTGTGAGCCAGACCTGGCGTGACACTGGTGCCACATCTAATGTAACCAGAGTGAACCCAATTCCAGGGTGCTAAATTGGATAATGTGAGGTCTCTAAGAAACCATGGTGGACAAATATGCTTTAATAAAATGAACATTTTATTTCTAAAATGTATCAGAAATATTTTGTATATGAATACACAAATACAAAACGTATTTTCATTAATATGAAAAAATGTATTTCCACATACATGGAGAATACACTATGCATTTTCCACAAAGTTTATGGAAGAGCTCTGTTTTCTGCCCAAAGAAATTTAGGATGGCATAGCTTCTAGATCAGCCCTGTCCAGCAGAACTTACTATGATGATAGAAATTCTATCTGTGCTGTCCAATATGGCAGCCACCAGCCAGGCGTGGCTACTGAACACTCAAGGTGTGGCCAGTGCCACTGAGGAATGAAGTTACTTTAATTTTAACTCATTAAAATTAAAATTAAAATATCTCATATGGCTAGCGGCCGCTGTATTAGGCAGTACAATTCTATACAATGAGTTTAGCCCTCCCTGGATTTTACTGAGTGGAATTTTAGGAAAAGACGACTAGCCAGGAACCATATCATGCGTAAGTTTAAAGACTTCAATGGATACCATTTTAAGGGATGAATAAAACATCTTTAATCACTTATAGAAGAAATATACATTTTCACCCTAAAACCGAAATCTTCTACTTCTTTCTCATGCTGTTTTATTTCACATATTTCAAATTAGTGTATAAAAATTAAAACCATCCAAATAGGAATGTTTGGTAAAATGGTTTAACCAAAGCTTGTATTGGTTAAATCTCTTTCTTAGGTGAACAGAAGCCATAGTTTAAGAAGACTAAAATGAAAACCAAAATTTTACTTCTGGAAAATTTAATAGAGAAAGAAGGGATTTTTTCTTTATCTATAGAAAGTGCCATACCCCAATACCAGGAAATAATGTTGAAATATAGAATGTCGCCTAAAATTGCACATTTTATTGAGTACTGCTTTTAGAAATTAATAGACTGTAGATAACCACTAAATGTCCTTTCCTGCAAAAGCTGTGACTTCAGTAAATTCCATGATCAAAACTGATTTCTGAATACATATGGCATGGTGTCTGATAGCCATTTTTCTGAGTATATGATTGGTTTTAACTCTGGAACATAAGAAATATGTTAATTGTAAGCAACTGAACTAAAGTACATCTTGAAGCATAGCCCCATATTCTGCAGGAAAGAAGTCTCTAACTAAGCTTGCAACTTCCTGAAAAAGCCACGAGGAAGGAAGGGGAATTCCTTCCCTACCCCTCCAGATCACCCAAGCCCCTCTCGTTATCAGCATGAGACAAATTCTGTGACTGTATCGCCACTAACATACCGGTCTGTGGAACTTCAGGCCACCACCAGCTGCGAGGGGGAGCTATGGTTTTTAAGGGACCAGGGGACCACAGTGGAATAGAATGTGGCCACATTTAAGTTTGCCGGACACAGCCTAAAGTCTTTATTTCATTCTAATGAAATCATTTTGAAGAACCTAAGCCGCTGTTTCTCTCTGCAAGAGCTGGGTGTGCATCGATGGCACTTTCAGACAGCCAAGTCTCCAACAGCCCGGGATTGATGCTGGTTTTCTCCACTTGCTCATCGGTGGATCCATAATGGAAATAAACTGCCCAAAGTCTACCACCTGTTATATATAATCACTCAAGTAATTAGCCAGACTTAGAGCAGGACACCACCATGCCTTGAATGGAATAAACAGGCATAGAGCCAGAGTGACACAAAGCACCGCACTGGATGCTCCTAACTTCACAATAGGAAGGAGAAAAGCATCACTTTAAGTCTTAAGGACAGACATGCAGAGGAGATTTCTCTTGTAAATCAATGGGGGGATGATGATCATATATGGTTGGTGTCAACCTAAGAATGAGCATCAACATTTTGTACTGACACAGGAAGCCATGCTGCCTACCAACCCAAGGCAATATTGCTGCCTTTGGTGTCTATGTCTATGTGACTCCTTAGAAATAACAGATGTGAAGGTTCTTTTTCCCAGACTACCTGTTAGCATGGCACAGACTGTGCAACGGTCACAGCAGAGGCCCCCACACACCTCCTTCACCTGCAGGTGGGACCACACATGCTCCCACACGTGTCCACATTCAGAGATGCTCACCATCATGCTGCTATCCTCCTATCTCGGGGGAGACGCCTCTTTCCCCGTCGCCCTGAAGCATGTCCCTCCCTGGCTCTGAGCACAGGGCCTGCCCTGGCCACCCCCTACAACCTGCCCACATTATGGGGCCCACAGCGCCTCAGCTTCCTATGACTCCTTTCTTGGAAGGTTTTAAGAAGCTCACCCACATCATTACAATTTTCTGATCAAGAGCATTTTGGGAGCCTCCTCCATGTTCGCCATCAGGAAGGAGGTCGGGATGGAGAGAAGACAGCTTGAGGTCCCCCTGCGACTCCTCCCTCTTGCCTCCAGCCATCCTGGTGAACTCCCGCGTGTTCCCCTCGTCAGGGGAAAACCAAGTGCTTAACAACACTTGCTAAGATGCGTACCAAATCCCCTTCTAGGATCACTGCCAAATCACACTTGGTGAGGACTTCTCTAAAGCAAACTTTAGAAACTCGCCTCTAGGCATGCACTCAAGCCCTTCCTGCTATGCGAAGTCTCTCCTGACCTTCCACCCTGGGGACCGACCGCCCCCTCGGATGCTGTCATGCCTCTCAACACGCAGGTGCTTTCCTTGTCTGCACCTGTCTCCCCCATGGAGCATGAGCACCCTGAGGCCCTCAGTAAATGTGTGATAAAGAGATGGACACAATGAGAAGCCCCTAAAACCCCCAACCATTAAATCCACTCATCACTTTTGGGAAGAGACAGCCTGGGCCCTGCAGACCTTTTGCAAAGCCCACACGTCTTCACCTCCTTGTCCTGCTACGTGGGGATGGCAGGAAGGGGCTTGTCTGAAGCAGCCCCATCACCCACAGCACCTGCAAAGACACTGTGGCTGATGGGAGGCTGGCTGGCAGCTTCTGGGGCCAAGGGCCATCACCCTCCTGCCTCCAAAGCCTCGTGCCGTGCACTATGTCAACTGTCCCTGACTACAGGGTGTGAAGGAAACCCATGCACGCCACGCAGTGCACACCATGCTGTGGCAAACGTGACATAGGACAACCTGGCCGAGAGCCCTTTCTTCCCCTGACCCGCAGGGTCATGGGCTACAGGATGCTGAAACTGCAGGAAGATGTCTCAGGAGGCAGAGGATCTAATCCAATCAAAGGTGCATTTGAGCTTCACAGGTTGGGAGTGTTTGGAGAACGGTGGAACATTTATGCTAATGATGATCTAGCTGGGGCTCCAGGTCACTTGGGATGTACTTTACGTATCTCATTCAAAGAGAAATGCTGATGCCTAAAACCCGGTAACATCTCTAAACTGGCCTCTCCCAGTGGGGCCTCGGATGGTTTCTGGCTTTAGAGTCATGCTGGGACTCTGTCCGGGTGGGTGTGCCCTCAGATGATGAGGTTATGCCCTAAATCACCTTTGTCACCTCCTCTGCAAGTGTTATTGCTATTAAAATACCCCATGTAAAATTAAGTGTGACTTAACAATTAACACAAAGAAAGGTATTTGAAAAACTTTTCGGGCGTCATCCAAAGTACGGCTGACAAAATCCTTTACAAAGACCTGGGCTGCCTGACAAACTAGGATGAGGCGGCCTCTTCTGAAACACACTATCTATGGGTGAGATGTGTGCGTGTGTGTGAACGAGTGTGCACATACCCTCCCATTTCCTCTAGCCCAATGGGAAAGGCAGAATATGGGGCAGGAAGCCGGGGGCTGATGCCAAAGTCATGCTGGCCAACACCCGGCGGAAGACTGTGCTGGGACCGGGCGTGGGGCCAGCCAGCAAAGAGGCGACCTGCTGCCCTGCGCAGGCCGGCAGAGCGGAGGCGGCTCCCTACCCGGGACACCCAGACAGCGCCCAGCAGACCTACCAGAGTGCGTCCTCAGGTGGCCTGTGAGGGCGTCCCTCCGGCGGCAGGCATAGTTGCAAAGGTGGCACTTGAAGGGCTTCTCCCCGGAGTGTAACTTGATGTGCCGGAGCAGGTTGCCTTTCTGGGTGAAGGAGGCCCCGCACTGGTTGCACTGGAAGGGCCTCTCCCCTGGGACGAAGAGAGGAGAGCCGGTGAGAACAGAACTCAGAGCGGGGACAAGAGGACAAGGCTGCGAGAAAGTTGTTTCCCACAGGGGCTCGGTGCCTTCCACCGGCTGCAGGTTTGATAGAACATGAGGCTTTCAGACTAAACCTGCCAGCTCCTTAACGCTTCACTGGCTGGGTCAATTTGATCTGAAAATCTAATTTTTTTCCCCTAAATCAGAATGGCACATCACAATGCAAATTCAAACTCATTTAAATAAAGTGACTGCAACATTTTGTGATGAAGAGCCACTCTTCCTGATCAGCAGTTTTGGAATAAACCAATATCCAATTTTGCGTGTTGTGGCATTTGGTGGGGTTTTTAATGTGGCTTTTTTCAAAGGGTCTTTAAAATATGCCACTGAAGCAGCAAAATAAAAAGGAAACTCATTAAAAATGCATTTCAGGATCACAAGTTCATTTCAGCGTTACATTCTTATATTTAAATGAAAGGCACTTCATTATAACAGTTATAATAACTTCTTTTCATTTACATTTTCCCTGTATTTTCCCTTTCAATTTCTTCTCCATTACCTGTCTGTCCCTAAGCAGGCAAATCAGGAGAGAGACAGACAGAGTGTGAGGATGAGAGAAAGAGAGAGAGAGAGAGATGGAGAAAGATTGAATAAAATGAGAAGTTAAGAAACTGAAGGAAGCTCCCTATCTTCCAAAGAACATTCCCAAATCTCCCTGTGGCAGGGTGTAAAGTCAGAGCTGCACTGAGATTTCCTGCGTTTTTCTTCCTTCATAAATCCCCAAACCGTTAAGCTATTATTGGTCTATATCCATAGAAGCCAAGTTATATTTTAGGTACAGATATTCTAGGAGATACAATTTGGCTATTATTAAGGAATTCTTTCAGGGGTGGTACTAATGAATTTGTGACTAAGGAAACACTTGGCCCTCTGCCATGTGTGGCAGCACTTGTGTCTACATTGTGGATCTGACACAGGGATAGGCAGGTATCTGAGAAAAGGAAACATGCTACTGTCCTATTTAGTCACAGGTCTTGGAATCTAAGTCAGTGAACATTTCTTTTAACTCTCATTTAAAAGAGTGAGACGCTTGTAAGTAAATATAAAAGTTCTTTTGTAAAACAAGTGCTTTATTTAGAAGAAGAGTGCTACGTGACCACAATTCCTGGTGTCGAGATACCATAAAAATGTATTTCCTAGGGACAACTTAGGAAAAAAGAAACATGTTAAAATGTCTACTTAACCATTTTCCCAATTGATGAATGTGATTATGGTACAGAAGACAGCACTTATCAAAAGCAATTAAGTAGAAGCGTATCTGGTACTATTAAAATCCACACCAGATTAAATTTATAATAAGTCTATATCGGCACTTGAATTTCATGATTATCATCACTTTTTGTTAAGTGGGCAGGATAGATGTGCTGCTATAAAAGCTGAAACTAATTCACAGTGATATTCAATTATAGACCAACTGAAGGTTTCCTGATGCTGACCAGGATGTATTCGGTGTTTCCCAAATCCCTTCCTGGATTAGTCTTGGCTGAACAGAGAAGAAAGCTTAAAGTCAAGCAGGTGATGGCAAAACCAGCTCACCAACTCTCTGAGTTGCAAGCCTGTGCCTGCGGCCAATTTTGGATGGGAGATTGAAATGGCTGGTAGCCAGGTATCCCTGAGGTGCTTCCAATGGAGAGAGATCATTTAATTATCTATAAGAAACACTTCTGGGCCTTCATTGCACATGTGCGTGAATGTGTGCATTTAACTCCAAGTGCACGACAGGGAAAGGCAGGTGATCCCGTGTGCAGGGACACTCAGAGTGAAATGGACATGCCTCCAACCACGGCTCTCATTCGGACTGGCTGCGTAGGACAGCTCATGTCATGAAAACACTCATAACAAAGATGTGGGGACACTCCTGGTGACAAAACTGTGTTTGTGGTTTGATGCCAAGCTAGCAAATTCAACCCTGTGCCTATGCCACGTGAAACACCCTTTTCTGCGCTGGTAATGTGCTGGAGTCCCAGCTTCTGCCCAGGTATGAAGGGCTACAGGGAAAACAGGAGGCAGAGCTAGTGTCTGGGCCGGTGGGGAACAGAAAGGACAGATTATTACAGCCAAGGTGCCCTTCGGCAGGGCAGGGCAGGCAGGCAGGGGTTCTCCTGCATCCCGCTGTGCCTGGTGTCTTAATCCCCGTGGGCAAACAGATTTCACTGGAACCTGTCTCTGATGGCCTGTGCTCACACTGGGTGTGAGGTCCTGAAGGGAGCATTCCCGAGAGTGACAGAACAGGGTGCTCCGCTCAAGAAAGTTTCCCTTTGGACGTGTTAACAGGTAAGGGGCCATGCCCACAGAGCTGGACAAGGAACACAGCCCATGTCGTGGGTGTTCTTGTGTGGCCAGGGTCCGTCACTTGCCTTCTGCAGGTCAACAGCTTGTTAATGTAGCTAAATGGATCAAGATTCTCTAAGGTTGTATTCACTTTTCTTGAACTGGGAGGAGGACTTTGATAACATGATTTCAAAATTTCATTTCTAATCCCAGTGACTCTACAGGTCTCCGATTTTAGGGGCCCTTGTAAGAATGTGTGAGCCCTTTTTAATAGCTTAATTGGGAAAAAAAGAAAGTCTTCATGGACACCTACATTATAGAATTTCTGAGAGCACGTCAGAATAAGGGGAACTGAAAAGTATGTCTGAACTGCAGGAACTGCCCTGGGCCTGCTGTGCCCGCACCTGGCAGCGGCATTACAATTGGGCGCTATGTTCAGGAAGTCTGGGACTGTGCCTTTTTACCTTGCAGATGGGAACAAAACAGGTGCAGGTCCATATAGAATGTCCAAAACCCACTCTTCTTGGTCTTTATTATTAAAAATTCCACCATTTAGAATAATAACACCCTGCATTTGCACTCCGAATTCCCTGCTTCCTTCCTACTTCTCTGATTGTCACACTAGCCCTGAGGTGTTGGCAGGGAAGGCATTACTATCAGTCCCAAATATGAACCAGATCAGCAAAGCAGGGGAAGTGAAGTGCTGGTACCAAGGAACCGTGTACAAATGGCACCAATGGTACTTCACCAAGGCACCAACGTGGCAGAGGGGAGATGCCCCTGAGAACCCTCTATGTATCAGGAAGGGACCGAGAAGCCCTGGAGCCCCTGCCAACTCAGTCATGGGCAGGAGGAAGAGCAGTGGCCACAGTGCAAGTCCCAGCTTGTCCCATGGGGAATCACATCACACCTAAGCCCCCGCATGGAGAGTTGTTCCAAATAGCCTGTCTACTGTCCCTCACTCACCTGCACTTCCTGACTTTGCGGGATGCTCTGTGGTCTGTGCTCCACACCCCTGGGTGCTGGTGAGAGTGCAGCCCACCCTCCTGTTTCTCCCCAGGGTCTGACTCAGAGTCTGCATGTTCACAAGCTCTCAAATGATTTACATACCCTTGAGAAGTTTCAGAAGCACTGCTCCAGAAATGTTTTAAGCAGAGAGAATTCAGAAGGAACGCATTTTCTAACATATTCACTTTCAGATCCCAGGAAAATGAAAACCTTTCTAGCATGAGCAGTTAGTTATTCCACCCTAGTTTGGCCAAACCAGGCATTGCTCTATCCGCTTGTGACCCTCTATATTTATGCAAATGGAAATGCATGATGAAGATAATCCATGAGTTCATTGTTTCAGGTGTTTTGTTTTTCCTTTAAATAAAGGGCAAGGCAGGAACTATAGAATTGATTTCTGGGAGTTATTCGTTCCGTACGTGAAAAACTCAGTGTCTTGGTGTTTATGGGGCACCTAGCTGCTACTCGTTGGGAGAAGTGAGCGGCAAATAGTAGTTACCAACCTGCATATCTGTACTTGGCAGGTTTATTCATTAAATGCAATTATCCTTTTTATCAAGGCAGGCAGTCATTATATTTTGGCAATTTAGTATGCCAGAATTTGATTCACTTATCAAACATTCATGTAAGAGAATTTTCACTGTACAGTCAGGCTCTACATGAAGTGGCAGCAAAGCAATGCATGGGTGAGGTCTGCTCCCATGGGTCCCAGATGATCCTGGCGAGCGCCTAGCACAGGTAGCCCACCTCCCCGCTGATGTCCGCTCATACAGAAGGGGGAATGGACTGCTGTCGGCCTCACTTCACTTAGCGCTGGATGTGATGGGTCTATTTCACTGGGTAATTTGAGGATTAGGGGAACATTAGGAAGAGCAAAGTTTGCTAAATTTTAGAAGTTGAATTTTTATTGAAGATGGATACCTATTGAAAATCAATTTATTTATGGTTTTCTGGACATATTACAAGTGGAATACATCATTTTGGAAACTGCCTTGACTCAAATGTAAAAATCACACTCCCACAAATACCTACATTTTCTGATAACTTAGCTTTTTCTTTTTTTGCTCAACAAATTTTCTGAATTCCTGCTTAATTTTCGATAAACATATATTTTTGGCCCCACATAAGAGGCACACAAAGGCTCTGATTTTGAAGTCATCTTCCTCACTTTCCTGAGATACAGAATTTACTAGGTGTCTCAAGTGCACTTTTCATCTTCTCTTCCCCTCCTGAGTACTGCAGTGGTAGACACTGGCCCTACGATGACCTAGCAACGCCAGCTCACAGGTAGTGATGGCTCGGGTCTCTAGGTTTTAAGTCCAAGCTTTCAGTGACCACTAGAATTGGTGAATTTTTTGTGTTTTACCCACCTTTAGG
Source organism: Indri indri (assembly GCA_004363605.1). Taxonomy (NCBI): domain Eukaryota; kingdom Metazoa; phylum Chordata; class Mammalia; order Primates; family Indriidae; genus Indri; species Indri indri. The sequence goes on from RJWJ010011150.1 coordinate 40,889, forward strand.
GCAGCTTCCCATGTAAAGTTTCTGTTCAATTCAGAAGAAACCTCCTGCCTATAGTTAAAGGTAAAATGTGTGCCATGAATATTTTATTTCCAAGACTCTTTAGCACCATTAGTGGTGGTGACTCGACAGTTCTGCTGGACAAGCCCATGACTGTTCAATCAACATGACTAACTATCAGAGACGCACGGAGCAGGCAGGATGTGGCCAACTGAGACTCTGAGATGAGCTGTGCTTCCCACACCCCCTGGGGAGAGAACATCTTGTAAGCCTGGGCACAACTCTCTGACACTAGATTGCCCATATTCCTTTTTCTTGATACCAAATATCAGTTATACTTTGAAAGCCTCCATATCTAAGTGTCACCTGTTAGAGGGCGAGCCATTTGAAAACTGATCCATCCTCTCTCTGAGAAACTGAATTTTGCTGCTATTCCACCATTCACTAATGTTTCTAACAAGCAAGTCCTGTTAGTTTGAAAAAAATTAAAACACATATATTACTCATCGTTTCTCAGTGGCAACTCTGAGGAGGAGGTTTTGGTGTATCAGTCCTCTTTGTTTTGTTGAGGGTGGACCACTTAGCACGTGCAACCTAAGGGTGCAGCCAAGGCTGTTTGTCAAGTATAGTATCAGGCCATCGACAGAGTTCTCAAATGACCTGTTCACTTTTACCTGGTTCTATTTATGGGGTCGAGGTGGTATGTGTTGAGAAGTCCTTTTAGACGTTGTTCGGGAATAACAACACTATAGCTCAGCACCAGCTGGACCCAATCACTTGCAACACCTGTGCTGCCGATCAGTTTGAAACATGCTTGAAACCCTTGAGGAAGACAGGATCTGCCTCCTTTGTCACCCCACAGACCTTCTCCAGGCCACTAAAGGAAAAACTGCTTCCGGCCTTACCAGTGTGGCTTCTCTTGTGAACCATGAGCACATTGGGCCCGATGCAAATGATGCCACAGATATCACACTTTAGCTTTCCGTTAGGAAGTCGAATGCCTCCAACTCCCGACAAAGCCGCGCTGCCTTGGTCCCTGTGGGAGCCATTCATTTTCTCTCCCGAGGCATCAAGCATTCGTAAATCCTCCGCACATTCTTCCCCATTCATTTCACAGGCACGCCCATTCTCTTCATCACTCTGAGTCTCTACTTTAACATTACCGGCTGAAAGACACAATACAGGAGGCCACTCAGTGTCATTGTAAAATAACCACAAAAAAAACAACATAGCAGCAAAAAGACAATCAAATAGATGCAGCGAGCTACTAAACAGACGTTCTTGGCATATACCAAAGGGGCGCGGCCCGAGCTCCCCCTGCGTTCAGCCTGGAGCGGGCTCTGTGGCACGCCGTAGACGGGCGAGGGTGCAGGCTGCAGGGAGGACCCGCCAGCCTCTCTACAGACCCGAACAGTGAGTGTCTGAAAATGCATGAAAAAGCTGTTTATAAAGTCCACACTTTAGAGTTGGGCCCTCACTTTAGGCAGGTTAAGGTCACCGGATCCACAGGTCTGAGGCAGATCCTACACCCGCTCTGCCAGATGAGCACCCTGCCCTAGAGGGTGAGCAATGGCTTGGGTCACACAATCTGACTCGCTAGGACGTGTGAGCTTGTTTGGCAAAATCCCTAAGATAGTGGTTATCATGTCCGAAAAACTTCCTTTTCGCGTTTCATGTAAATAGTGATGGACTTTGGGACAAAACTCACAAACGCACACTCAGAGTTCTGAGCACAGGTCCCGGTGAGACTCCTGGAGGACCCTTCTGTCTCTTTGGCACGTGATCATTCTAATTCCTTTTTATCTTACAGTGACGTAAATGAATCCTGTGTTCCCAAGGAGAGGTGTCATTTCTTACATTTCTTCCTTTTGCTGAAGGGTTATTTGGTATAGTTTATGACTGCCGATTTCTGGAAGAGCTTTCCAAGGAGAAACATGGTTGTGTGTGTGTGTGTGTGTGTGTGTGTGTGTGTGTGTGTGTGTGTGACTGGTGTCAACGGGCACAACCACCACTGTTTACTCTGTGTCATCGTATCCTCTAAGTCACTGTAGGGTGATAACATCATCTGCATATTTTTCTTCCTAAAGAAAATAAGAGACACTTCGTTTGCATGCTTCTGAGACACCGACAGCGAATCGATGAATCCAACACCGTAAGGACTAGCAGAACCTGCAGTTATGCCCAAAGCCATCATTTTAATCATAATTTGTGCAGACTAAAAAGAGCAGGCAGGTAAATTTTGCCAAGTAAAATAGTCAACGAGATAGATGACAATCAAGACTGCATAATTTTTGATTGATATTTTCAATCAATGGTTCTCAGAGTTTGGTCCCTGGAGAAGCAGCATCAGGATCACCTAAGAACTTGCTGGACGCCCAGATCGTGGGGTCCATCCCAGACCTGCTGGCTCAGAAACCCCGGCTGGGCCCAGTAATCTGTGTGTCAGTGAGCCCTCCAGGGGATTCTAATGTATACTCGGGACTGAGAACTGTTTTAAATAACCAACTTTGTTAATAACACTCTGAATTTGTTTTATTCAACAAAGTCCTCTTATTTGGAGATCTAGAGTCCAGACACCGAAATCAAACTACCTAGTCTGGAATCTCAGTCTACTATTCAGAAGCTCTGAGATCTTGGGAAAGATTTTCTCATCTGTGAAAAACGGAAGCCACCACAGCACTGGCCCCTCAGAGTTAACACATGGGAAGTTAGGGGAGGACAGTGATGGGACGTGGCAGGTGGAGCCACGCGCCAATGGTTGCCCCTGTCAACGGTCGTATATGTTGACACCCTGGTAGTCCCAGTGCAGCCATCCCATGGAGTGAGGCTGTGCCTGACAGAGCACCACATGCCAGCACACAGCTGTTTAACCTTCACAACAACCCCATAAAAGAACTATTACTATCCTATTTTATGGTTGAAGGAGCTGAGGCACAAACGGGTTGAAAACTTTCTAAGGTCACATAGCTAGCAAGTGGCAGCGTTGGGAGGTACCTGCAGGCAGCCTGGCTCCAGCCCCCAAAGTCCTAACCACTATACAGATGTCCCTCAGGTTCCACAGGGCATTGCTTCCAGGACCCCACAGGTACCAACTCTGTGGATGCTCAAGACCCATATTGGCCCCATGGAACCTACAGATGTGAAAACCCTCCATATCCAAGGGTTACACATTCCTCAAATACTGTATTTTCAACCCACAGTTGGCGGAATCTGCAGATACAGAACCCATGGATACGGAGGGCTGCCTGCCTGCCAGGGGTTTCTACTAGCTCTTTGGAGAAAAGACACACAAATAAAGGAATAAAATAAATTAACTAGAACATGGGCCACAGCCTCAGTGGTAGACTTTAAGACCCCAGAAGTGAGGATGTACCTCCAGGCTGAACTGTGCAACCTGTCTCTTCACACCAGATCCTGGCATTACGCTAGCCTGAGCTGAGAAGTCCAGCAGTGGGGACTCTCCAGTGTGCTTCCCTGCAAGACTCTGGAGATCAGAGGCTCAGCACCTTGCATCCGAGCAGCCTCTCGCTAACCTCTCCCACCTGCCAGAGACAAGAGACGTGGAAAACAAAAGAGACAGGTTGGCTGTTCTGGCAATGGTGCTTAATTATTGCTCAGCTCTCTGGAATGCATATTCTCAGGTAGGGGCTGTGTATCTTTTGGGTGGAAGCGAATTCACTAGGCCCTCATTGCTGTGCCAGGTCTACACCAGCCTGCCCTGGAAACGTGGGAAAGCTGCAAAGATCTGTGCACTCCTTAACCTGGGATCATTTCTAATCATCCATCTTACGGTTTTTAGAATGAGATTCGGGCCTTCTAGAACACAGTGAAGCAGATTATGATTCCATGGAAGCTACGACACAGGGCTGCAACAATGGCAGGAGCCAAGTTGCAAAATATACACTGGATCTCAAAAGCTGAAACCTGATAGTCATAAATGTAAGGTCTAGTGAAATTGAAAACACATGCTCAGGATGAGGGTGTCTCGGCTTCCCACAGGCAAGTGAGCAAAAGTTTTCTGGGGTTTTCGCTGAAGGCGAGCTCAATCCCTGATGTGGCTGGAAGAAAAGGAACAGCTGAAGAAGCGGTTCTGGAGTCCCACACCTACCGAGATCTGGAGTCCCTGGCACTGGCCCCTGACTGTGCCTCTTGTGAAAAGGGCCAGCACGGGCAGAGCGGGTGCCTAGGAAAGGAAGTCCTGGGGACCAAAACCAACTCCTGCAAGGAATGTCGAGGGCCCTGGACA
>RJWJ010011151.1:0-45094 GCA_004363605.1 Indri indri
CAAGTTCTATTCTAAATCTAAATCAGGAGAGGGCCTTGCCTCTCGCCAAAATCGAAAGCTGAGAAACGTTTGAAAGATAAGTGCCAGGCAGACAAAAGAAAGACAAATGTCTATCATGCCAGTAAGAAGAGATGGAAATATTATTTCCAAAATTACCAATTGTACATATACTGCTCAACATTTTTTTTCCTTTCTGAAAAATCCAAATGATCTCTAAATATCATTTGTTAGGTCAAGGTAGTTATTGATGCTTATATATTTTTTTAAAAAAAGAAATTCTTGGGAAGAATGGACATACAGCATATGTCTAAGGAGGATTAGAAGGCAACACATTTGTCAAACATCTGGAATTTTCATTGAAAATCTTCCTGACGTGAATACTTTGACTATACCTGAAATCCTAATAATGCTAAAAGAAAATTCCCAGGTGTCAAATATTTCCTAACTTTGCTGATGTATTTTAAAGACTCTAAAGGTTACTTGTTACACCCTATAGCTTTAAGGCTTTAATTTTAAAAGCTGCATGTAATTTTGCTCAAGGGCTATTTCCACAGCCAATTTGATTAAGTGCAACTTAAAAATTTCAGGAAATATATTTGAATGCACTGATCGAAGCAACCACGAACACTATACTTATGAAATTGAACATAATTTTTTACCCTTGAACTTTAAATTTGCCTTCTCATTCAACTCCTGACATTTTATTCATTTTTACTTTTATTTTTGGCATCAGAAAATAATGCTAATATTACTATCTTACAAGAAAATTCCCAAACTGTACTATAAATGGCTTTTCAAATGTAACTACTATACATATACAATGTAGATAATAGATAGGCAGAGAGTGCAGGGGGAAGAAATTTTTTATAGAAATGCAAAAATGAATTCCTAGCCATAATTAATTAATTTAACAAATGTCAAATAACTCATACGACTGTACTTTCAAATTCTGAGTATTGAGAAAGTATGAAAAATAATAATGGATAAATAATTTCACAAATTCTGCTATTTTTTTTAAAAAAACAACATAATTACAAAAAATCAATAAAATTTAAGTTGCAATATTTCTAGTTTGGGAAAATATTAATCATTTCATAATTCTATCATATAAGTAAATTAAATATATAATATTTGCATCATTCTTATTTTCTATTTTCACATTGTGTATTTTTTAAGAATAACATGAAATCAACCATGTATGTGGCAAGCTTTGGTTTAACATACATACAGTTCCTTCTATAGAGTTGACTGTTTCTAATAAGCTATGTTAAAAATATTTTCAAAACCCAAAGTTTAAGTTCAGTTGTACCTTATTGAAGTTCAATTATAACTTTAACATGTGATTTTTCATTTAAGCTATAAAATAAAATATTTATGCATCTTTTAAGTGTGAACATAGTCATATGTGATCATCAAATTTTCCATGTCGAACTTTATAGCTAGCTGATTAACCAGCAGCATGAGTTTTAGAGGGAATTCATTCAGACCCCAGAGATACAGTTTGTCATTAAGAAACCAGGTACCATGCAGGTAACAGAAGTTGTCCAAAGTCATACCACTCAGGAGTGGTAGATATTGGATAAAATTCTATATATTTTGACTACTGTGCCATTGTTCTTTGTGTTATATTATATTGGGTTTTTTTTATTATATTAGTTCAATGGTTGTTTTGTAGTTTTAGATATTTTTCTCTACATGGGACAGCAGTTATATGAACACAAAGACAAAAGTGCCTCAATAAGCTACATACAAGTTTAATTCTCTAGACTACATGAACCAGTAATTTTAAAATGTATTTATGTTTCACATATTGCTTCACATATATCTTATCTGCCTAGCAGATTATGTACTACAGTACTTGGCATATATATTTTGTGTTGAATAAGCATAAAATGACACATATATATATGTGCGTATATATATATATAGGAGATTCAAGGCAAAATTTGGCAGCCTCTTATTATCTATTCAAACATCTGTCTTCTCCTTCTGCATTTCCTTGATACCAGAAAATCTGATTATATTCAGGGTGGTAATATATCCAGCCCCTAGCAATGAATCATAATTAATCCAAATTAATCATGATATTCTTGCTTTGCATTGTCAGATACTTGATTTAACCAACTTCTCTTACAGCTACAAGTGATCATGTGACTCCGTTCTATCTCATAAGACATAAGGGAACGTTTGATAGGATGTTTCTTAGAAGACTTTAGCTTTCCTGCTAAAAGAGATAGATATAGCTGGGGCAACTTGTTCTTCCTTTTTAGCATTTTAAATGTGGAAATGATTAGAAGAGCTGGGACAGCCATTTTTCCATCTTAAAGGAAAGATCAAGAAAATGGTGAAGCTACTTGTACTAATGTTGCACATATGAACCAATATCAAAGCTTCTATTACCAGATTTGTTGCTGCATAAAAACATAAGCATAAATTCTTCTTTGTTTAAATCATCTTAAATCAAGACTTCTGTTACTTTCATCTGAATGCATTCCTAACCGTCGTACAAACAAATGTAAACACTGTACATGCAATGCAAATATTATCATTTAGTATTTGCTGATATGATGCTTCCACCCACTAGTAGATTTTTGTTTTAGTCTGTTTTCTGTTTTTACAGAATACTTGAAACCAAGTAATTTACAAAGCAAAGGAATTTATTTCTTGTAATTATAATGGCAGAGTGGCTTGAGAATGCTAACATTCTTGCTCAGATCTCTCTTCCTCTTCTTATAAAGCCACTAGTTCTACTCCCATAATAACTTTCTAATCCATTAATCCATGAATGGACTAATATGTTTGTGAGAGAGGAGCCCTCATGACCCAATCACCTCTTAAAGGCCCCACCTTTCAGTACTGCCACATTGGGGATTAAGTATCCAACACACGAAATCGGGGAGCACATTCAAACCACGGCAATGTTCAATAAATCTTTATTCAATTGATTTTCAAAGAATTATTTTGATCTGTATTAAATTACCACAGTTGAGACCACTATGTGTAACCACTGTAAAATAACTAAATTTCTACTTCCCTTATGTCATATAGATAACCCAAATAGACGTTATTGTGATTATGATTGTTGTCAATTCTGCATATGCTGTAATAATTATTCTTTGTCTAAAATTGGGGAAGCGCTGGTCACACTACTTAGAAATCACTGACTTTTTCTTTTTTCCCTCCAAATACTATTCAATTTGGCTTTTTAAACTTCTTTAGTTCTTAAAATAAGACTGTAAACCCTGTGATTATATCAATTGAAAGATCTGCTACTCAATAAAGCTTCTCATCATGTTGCAAGGTTTGATTAATTTCAAAACGTTTCCTTTGCGGAACCCACAGGCCCCCTGATTGATACATGAACCTTGTTTTCCCAAGAGTAGATTCCGTATATGAGGCCCTCTTGTATATGTAGGCAGCTCTCAAAATGTTCTAATAACAAGAAGTTTATCTGTTACTCTGTATCTCAGCTCAGCTAAAGCAGAGCACCCAGTTCTACTGACATCTGAACAGCCTTAGTCCCTAAACATCTTTATTGAAGTATAATCAATACTCAGCATCACCACCTGACTGAGTGAGGTCACAAATATCTAGAAAGCCCTGTTCTCTTCTGGTTTTGTTTTTTAATTGTTGATCTTAATTTGACCTCAGTTGAAAACTCCTCATTTTTGGGTAGAATGATGTTTTCTTCTTTCTTACTCTTTAATTTTGTTTGTATGTTTAGGATACCTCCTTCAGTTGCTAAGTTCATTTCAACTTAGAACGCTCTCTTTACCTTTGAGTATATGTAAACCTCGTGCCTGTGGTACACGCTATGCAGTCTCAGCTTACAGAATCAAGTCTAAAGAGATGCCCAGGGTATCTTTATGTTTCAAGAGAAAAAAGAATAAGCATTTTTTCTCTAAGCTTAGCCCACAGACATTACTTCCAAAAGGCAAATTGCTGAATTTTCCTGAATAGGCTTTTGAGAAAATGCCACTTGACATGGGGGAAAAAAGATTTGTAACAAATGTTCGCTGAATTGAATTGAATTAAACTACTAAAAAAACAATTCTCTACTAGATTATAGTGTGACATGTTTCCAATGGAAATGTTCTGGATTAATTTTTGCTACTATCACACGTATGAAGTATTAATACTTAATAAAGGCTTTTTGGTATAGGATTCAAAGAAATTTAACAACCAACTAATAATTTCCTATAAAATTTTATTTATTAACTTACATACTTCTTTGATGCGATAAGTATAAAAATATTGACCCTTTACTAAACATTTCTAGTTGTTTCACTATTTACATAGAGTATACCGAGTACGCAACACTGCCAAACAATTCATAAAGTTGATTCAGGAAAAAAATAGGTTGTTTTTAACAGGGTACCAGAAAACTTTTGGAGCTGATGGATATGCTTCTTAGCTTGATTGCAGGAATGGTTTCACAGGTGTATGTCTATGTCCAAATTTATCAAATTGCATATATTAAATATATGCAAGCTTTATATCAATTATACTTCAATAAAGATGTTTTAAGAAAGAAAAAAATAGTTTCCTTTTTAATGTCAATGGAGTTTTATTTCAGCTTGCCCAAAATCACCCACTACTAGTATAATAGCTTTAGTTACCTACTTGGGATCTTACGAAGACTCTTTGCCAGCCTGTGAAAACCTGAGTTGCTGGGAAAGTGGTTTTTTGATGCCAAACTTGACAGAAATTTTAATTAGTGGCATTCTAAATGTAGCTATTTTCCATTCCTCTTAGAAAAGTCAAAGGGTGATGCTGCCATATGGGTTACAAATATATCAGCAGGCCAAATCTATTCCTGGAGCTCATTCATCATTATAACACCCCTTTGACACGGGAGGGTGACAAGGATATTGTTCTTATTTTAAATAGGATTGAAAAGTCCTCAGCTAAATCCTGGTTTGAGGGTGAAAAAGCGATTAGACTAGGCTCTTACACTTGGTTTTGCTTGAATGCAGATCTCCAAATATTAAGGTAAATATTCTTTGCTACTAAAACGTGTACTTCTTAGATATATATAAAGCCTATTGTCATTCAACAAATTCTAAATAATTAAATGTATTATAAAAGGCACATATTTCCTTCTTAAATTTTACTATGAACATTTCCCAAAAATCAGATGAGAAGAAATAGTATAATAAAACAATATAATTAAAAAACTGAGATTTACTGAGATTACTCAATACCATATCATATTTGCTTCACCAATCTAATTGATTTATCTTTTTTCTTTTGCTTAGATGTTTTAAATTAAGTTGCATTTATCATAACAGTTTATCTTTAGATATTAAGGTATATATCTTTATAAAGTAAGATATTTTCCTATATGACAATGATATTTGTATTAGTTGGAGTTCTCCAGACAAATAAGAATAGTAGGTTTATTATGAGGAATTGGCTCACATGGTTACAGAGGTTGAGAAGATCCGTAATCTGCCATCTGCAAGCCATGGGCCCAGGAAAGCTAGTGATATAGGTCTATTCACACCCAGGGTTGAGAACCAGGTGAGCCAATGGTGTAAGTCCCAGATGGAGCCCAAAGGCCTGAGAAATGGAGTCTGCAGGCTTGAAAACCGGGAGTACTGACATCCAAGGGCAGGAGAAGATGGATGTCACAGCTCAAGCAGATAGAGCAAATTTTATCTTTCTCTACCTTTTTGTTCCATTCAAGACTCAAATGGATTGAATCACACCCACCCATTAGGAAGGGTGATCTTTACTCAGTTCACAACTCAGTCCAGATGCTACACTTTTCTGGAGACACCATCACAGACACATCCAGAAATGTTTTATCAGCTACCTGCATATTCCTTAGCCCAGTGAAGTTGAGGCATAAAATTAACTATCACAACACCTTTATCATATGTAACACAATTAATATTAATTTCTTAGTATAGTAGTCCTCCCTTCTCTGCAGGAGATACATTCCAAGACCTGAGGATGCCTGAAACTGCATATAGTACCAAACCCCAAATATACTCTGTTTTTCCCTGTACATACATACATACAATAAAGTTTAATTTATACATTAGGCACAGTAAGAGATTAACAGTAACTAATTATAAAATAGGATATTATAACCATATACTGCAGTAAAAATTATGTGAATGTAGTTTCTCTCTCTCAAAATATCTTACTGTACTTTGCTCATGCTTCTTCTTCTTATGATGTGAGATGGTACAAAGCCTACATGATGAGACGAAGTGAGGCAAATGACACAGGCATTGTGATGTAGTGTTAGGTCTACTAGTGACCTGTATTCCTGAATCTGTGTAATCATCCCTTACTTCTAATAAATGGCTTGCTGTCACTCGTTCCAGGGTATCCCTTGGTGAAGGCTCAAAGCTTTCTGGTACAACATGCTAATGTCGATCAGAACACATTTCTGTTCATGTCTTCCACTGACAAATTTCATGCCTTTTCCATCTTAACTAAGCACTTATCATGCACTGTGGCTGCAACTTTTGCAGTTTGAGGTGTAACAGAAAAGCTAAAACAGATTTCTCTGTCTTTCTTCACAATTTCATGAATATTAGTTCTCACTATAGATCTTAGCAACCTCAGCTTACAATTTTTCTTTCCTTATTAAGTCAAGAACTTTCACTTTTTCACTTAAAAGAAGCATTTTATGGCTTCTCTGGCATATTTGAATTACCAACATCACTTTTGCGCTGTGGGGCTAATATGAAGTAAAATAAGAGTTATTGATCACAAGCACTGTGATATCGTGACAATCAGTTTGATGATAGAGAGGGCTCCTAAGTGACTCAAAAATTGGTGACATGGACAATGTTGATGTGCTTCGAATTCTAGGTGAGACAGCTTAAGATTTTATCATGCTACTCACTATGGCACGTAACTTAAAATTTATGAATTGTTTATTTCTGGAATTTTCCATTTAATATTTTTGGACTGAGGTTGATGGCTAGTAACTGAAACCTTAGAAACCATAACAGGGGTAAGGGGGGATTACTACCCAGTACATATTTAAATATTTCTCATTGTTCCTGAGCTATATTTTGTAGCTAGTTTGTTTAAACTAGCATTCGGTCAAGGACTATATATTCCACTGGTTGTTTTGTCTGTAAAATCTTTTTTAATCTGCTACAGTTCTCCTCAAACTCTGTTTTTTATTCAAGACATCAACTTATTGAAAACACTGGCACAGTAGTCTTGTAGGTGTTTGTTTGACTTGTTCTTCTGTATCTTGTATTTTATGTAAACTTGTACAAAGAAATGACAGATTTAACATTTTTGGCAAGTGTACTTCTTTAGTGATGCTGGAAAACCCCTATTTATAATGGAAAAATAGTAGAATAAACCTAAGGTTTTAATTTGTTTTTACAGGGATAATATAATCATTTCTGATTTTATGGCAACTAATGGCTTCAAATGCTAAGAACTTTGGAAGATTTTCTTATTCATTAGGTGACAATCTGGACCAATCCCTAGGTATTTAAAAATTTTCAGAGGCTGTAATATGGAATAAACTTTGCAAAAATTCTGATGTCAAGAGGTTTCCTCTTCAGTTAATAAAATTAAACATATCAAAAGGAGTTCTGGGAAATCTACAAACCAGACTAGGAAAACATGTTCCTACTCTGGATGACACATACACTCAATGGAAGTTTCATGAATGTAAGACATATTCGATGAAGAAAGAAAAAAATCTGCTTAGTTTGGATGTCATATGGGCATATTCTCCTTGGTGCAGCTATATATATATTTTTAAAGCAACAGGAAGGTAACCTCAGCCTCCCCTCCTTCCAATTAGGTATCTGCTCCCCAAATTATGGTTTTTACTGATCTTAGTTGTTAGAAAATATTCATTTGGTTGGTTTGGAGAAGGGTGAGGAAATAATTTTTTCATTTGCAATTCTTTAATTTTGGATCACGTGCATAAAGAAGGAAAGACTAGGAAATTTTATTCTCTTGAATGTACAGTAGAATTCATTGTGAATATACAAAGCAGAGTACAGAAACCAGAGGAAAGAGTATTGCTGCTTCTTTAAGTTATAAGTAATGTTCTCATATTCTTGATTCTTAGCGTTTAATTCACACCATGGTTTGCTACCACGTTGGGGGAGAATTAATGAAATATTTATAAAGTCAAGGACTCACCCTTGAGAAAAAACTGAACGCTCTTGAGCATTTAATTTCTTCTAGACCACACAAGACTACATTTTATTCATGCTCTTCAGATGTTCTTTAGATCATCTCCACCACTATATTTTTAAAGTAACATCCATGCAGAGTTTATTTATTGCTGTTTCCAATTACTCCCTCAAGGTATTAACATTATGATGACGTCTGCCTTAAAACTTGTTTCATCATTTTGTTTTAAAAATAGACATGGGCTTATGCAAAATTGCTAAGTACTTAGGTTTAACTCTTTTTTGAATTTCAGATTTATATACAGTCTGCGCACACATCTGCCATACAGATACAAGTTTAAGAACTGTAATACTAAGCTCCAAAATTCTTTTTGTTTGGCCAAAACCTTCTGCTTTCCTCATTTTGATGTTGACTCTGAGCATCAAAGGTGCCTTCCTAGTTATAGTGGACCCAGATAGATGAGTAACTTGTGGTATTGTAATGGTAACTGGGTATTAAACTGCACTCCATCTGTGCAGGGTTATGCTAAATTTTTAGAGGAAAATTGACCAGTAATTTTTAAAATTAGCTATACAAATACAAATATAATTGTTCCATTGCATTGACTTGAAAAATACTCATTCAATATAACAAACATTAAGAGATTGATTTATTTGAGAATATTGGCATGAACTATTGCTATGTAGATTCTATAGACAAATTTTACATTAAAACAGTAATTTCAGCTAAGTACATGCATTCCTGTTTATCATTCATTTTAAAACACTTTTTCTATTTTAGCATCTAGCACTGTGCCAGGTCTGTAGTAAAGATTCTTGAACTCCAGTGTTTATATGAAAACTTTCTAAGGAAAGAAATTTCTAACCACATTCTTAAAGACTGTTTCAGAAGTTCTGATGTGGATGCAAACATCTATCTGCATTTCAAATGCTCCAGTGGTTTCTGATGGTCAATGGTACATCCTGTGAAAAGCACAGGTCTCTATGTGTGCAAGGATTTTAAATGCAAAATAATAAAAAATAAAACAAGATACAAATTAAGTAAGTAAATGTTCAATACAAAAGAACTATGTATGGGATAAGGCTATGTAAGTGGTGTATGTAAAGTGCGGTAGTATTTCACAGGATATTTATTCCAACTGAATAGATTATGTCTAATTCCACAATACATAAAGTATTAAAAAGTATTTATTATGATAAATATCTAAAGACCTTTAAAAGTGAATTAGAGTTGACCCTGAACAACACAGGTTTGAACTTTGTGAAAATGATGCATTTGCAGGATGTGAAACCCTAGTATGTGCTGGGCCAACATTTCCTATGTGCATGCTCCTCAGCCTCATTGCAGGACCTGAGCATGCATGGATTTTGGTATATGTGGGGGGGGTCCTCAATCCAATTCCTCATGTATACCAAGGAAAAAACTTTATATAACATCTTTAAAATAGTGATTGTATGACTCTTCATCTCTGAAAAAAAAATTCAGATAAAAATATATCATATTTAAGCCAATTTAGACACACTTTAAGATTCTACCTATTTTTCGCCAGATTTCCTTCAATTAATTATTTTCATAACACTTGAAATTTCATCTAGTACTCTACCTTTTAGCCTGAAAAATATACTTTTTATCCCCTAGACCTAAGGGATTTAATTTCTATTTTTGCCAAAATAATTGCAGATAATATTATCCTAATCTATAGTTCTTTCTTCTCCCCGTTTATGTCCATTCCTTTTGTATCTTGCATAACAAGTGATTTTAAACTTAAATCAAAAACACTTACTTAGCTCATAATGCTGTGGGTTGGTCTGAGCTGCCTCTGCTGTTCCCTGGGGATCTACTCAAGTTGGTTTCTGAAGACCAGATGACCCAGGAAGGCTTCACTTGGAGGTCTGGAGACTGGCATCCTGTCAAACAGAGCGAAGGGGGCAACTAGAACTCATGTGGCCTGTGCTAACTGGAAGCATACAGAAAGGGGTATTCTGGAAAGCGCACTTCAGTGCAGCCAAGTTGATACTTTACAAAGTAGCATAATGCAGCAAAGTCACTGAAATACTGGACAATTCTAACGTACATATTGCAGCAATTAGCAATTTGGGGTCCTAACTTGAAAGGATCATAAATCCCAGTTGGAAAATGCAGACAAATATTGTATACAGAGGGTGTAGCCTCTTAACTGAGGTTATAATCTGGTAGATATTAGTATTCTTTTCTATTAATATCTGCAGTCATTATAAAAATTACTGTCAATATCCTAAAATTTAGTAAAAAATATATGACCTATGAATGGGCAGACAATAGCTAGAATTGTGGATAGAACATAAGCTGAGAGAATGAGAAAATGAGAGAACAAGACTGGAAAATATGAAAGATACTATTTAGTTGCTGGATATGTTTTAATATGTAATATTATTTTTAACTTTAAAGACTGTGCTTAAAAAATCACACATGTGTTGTTTTCCTATATAATCAAAATTTAAATGCTTTACACAGATTTTTTTCTCTCTCTGTTCTATTAACTTTAACAAGGCTCATCTTGAACCTCACCATGTCTGATTTATTTACTTATGTAAGTGTGGTGCCTTGTACAGTGCCTGGTCCATATTAATAACATAATTCATGAACAAGTAAACTCTACTTTAAAGTTTTTTTGGGAGCAAATGTGGAATTGCTGTATAGGAATGAGTGTGAGTAATAACATTTACAAAGGAAAAAAATAATAAAAGCTTTTTGGATACTCTACCACAAGAATTAAATCCCCATTGGTTCTGGTCCATATCACTTTACTTTGCTAAACTATTTTCCTTGCTAGTAATTGTCATTTGGCCATTCACAGAAATGATTATATTTATAATTGGACAGGGTCTTTTTATTACTACTTTTGTTTGAAAGGATTTGTGTTTCACCTAACGTAATAACAAGAAAAGAGTATCAAGAGATTCATAAAATTTAAGCTCTTTAATTTTGAAACGTATCAGGCAAATTATATACCGTAACAAAAAATACTATGACATGCCTTATTACAAAGGTGTTTCAGAACTGGAAATCTGGCAGATCTATCTATGCATTGCTTTCAGGCATTCTTCAAATGTCATCATGAAACACATCGATTGGATGACCAAAAAAATCAGCTTCAAAACTAATAGACTCTGGGTGCAATCAGAAACTAGCCTAGGCCTCAATAGAATTGTTCCATTTAACATTCTGAAGATATGATATCATTTTTAGCAAACTATAAAGGAATGAGCTTTGAAGTTAGACTTCAAAACTACTAAGTCTTTTCCTGATTAAAATATAAATTGACTTACAAGGCCATCATTACCTAAACCAGTCTTTTGTGCAAGCATATATTAACAACAGTTTTTTTACTGTACAAGTTTAAGCAAGACTATCACGGTGATAGAGTATTATTTTTCTCAAAACAGAAATTGTAAGCATTTCTATATCACTGCAAGAAAAAAATAATAGTTATTTGCATTTTTTTTACTTGAGCCTAGAGCCTAGGTCATGTGATAAGCAAGAAAAATTATTTACTTTGGATCAAACTCAGTAAGTTGAATCGAGATAACACTAAGTGTTAATATTTATTGAATGTTTACTATTTCCCTGAAATACTTCTCGATAAGTATTATTATCCCCATTTTAATATGAAGCTTCAAAAAGTCAAGTAACTTGCTTGAGAATATATAAGCAATAAGTAGCAGGGCCTATTATTAATTCTATCTGATTTGAAAGAAAATTTCATTTCTACTGTTGAAAGAGCAATTGAGAAAAGAGTCTTAGAATTAATCGTGGCCAGTCTGGCATGTAAGCAGCTTGGAAGTTGCTACTCTAACCTAACAAGTAAAAAACTAAACAAACTGAAAATTAATAACTTTTTTTAGACCCATAAAAGAAGTGAGACCACAGAAGAAACCACTGTCCCCCAAATTAGAGATACTGACAGGCTGATACAGGGAATCGCAACTTCCCAGGGAAGCGACTCATAAAACAGAAACCTCCATGGGAATCAGTACCAGGGTAGGAAACCTGAACTGTGATGAATTGCTAGAGATTCAGTGTGGACAACTCTGAGAGAGAAAAATTCTCGGGGTACCTAGTCATGGGGAACCCTCACACTTTTGTGACTTTTACTTCCAGGAACGCTGCTAAGTCCTCGCAATTAAGAATGGAGAAAATCCCCACGTTCTTCCAGCAGGGATATAAGAAAAGAAACCACTTGGAAATAGGCCAGAGCAGTCTGTTCTTCAGAAGAAGGGTGGCCCTCAGGAGAAACAATTTCACTAGAGTCTGACCTATGTAAGTGAAGGAAAATACCAACTCCAGCCCTCTCTAGCCACCCTGTTCCCCCCAGACTTTGGGGGGCAGGGGAGACAGAGATGTACCAGTGAAATTCATATTCCAGGGGCACAGGCTCACCAAAAGACTAAGATCTAATTGTAAGACTACAGGACACTTGCCCTTTCTCCCCACCCCACATTACCTCTATATTACTAAAGGCCCATTTATTATAGTTCCTTTTACCCAGTGCACCATGTTCACCATTCAACAAAATATTATGAAGAATAATAAAAAGCCAAAAACAAAGCTTGAAGAGACTGAGCAAGTATAAGAATCAGAGTCAGATATGACAGGAAAAGTTGGAATTATCAGACTAGGAATTTAAAACAACTGTGAATATTGTGCTGGGGGCTTTAATAGAAAAAGCAGACAACAAGCAAGAATAGATGGGTAAAAGTAAGCAGAAATACGGACATTTTAATAAAGAATCAACAGGAAATGCTAGAGATCAAAAACACTGTAAGAGAAATAAAGGATGCCTTTCATAGGTTTATTTATAGACTATACAAAGCTAGGGAAGAATCTCCAAGCTTGAAGATCTCTCAGATAAAACCCTCCAAAACTGAAAAGCCAAGGGAAAACAACTAAAAAAGAAAGAACAAAACAGAATTCCCAACAGAAGTGTGGCACAACCACAAAAGGTGTAACATAAATGTAAAAGAAATACAAGAAGGAGAAAGAAGAAAGAGAAAAATGAACAGAAGAAATATTTGAAATAATGACTGAGAATTTCCCCAATTGAAGGACAAATACCAAACCAAGGATCCAGGAAGCTCAGAGAACACCAAGCAAGATAAATGCTAAAAACAAAACACACAAAAAAAACAAAAACAAAAACTACACCTAGGCATATCATTCTGAAACTACAGAAGATCAGAGATAAAGAAAAAGTCCTGAAAAAAGTCACAGGAGAAGTATCTTACTTACAGAAAAGGAAAGGTAAGGATTACTTCTTACTTCTCCCCAGAAACTATGCAAGCAGGAAGAGAGTAGAGTGAATTATTTTATTTTATGTTATTTTATTTGATTTTTCCAATTTATCTTTTTCTTCTTTTTTAAATTTCAGAATATTATGGGGGCACAAACATTTTGGTTACATATAATGCCATTGCCTTGCTCAAGCCAGAGCTAAAATGTGAAGGAAAATAAAGACCTTCTCAGACAAACAAAAATTGAGGGAATTTGCTGCTAGTAGACCTGTCTTATAAGAAATGGTAAAAGAAATTCTTCAGAGAGGAGAAAAATGATACAGATCAGAAACTTGGATCTACAGAAAGAATGTAAGAGTATTAGAGAACAAATATAATATAAACAATTATGTCAATAATTACCTTAAACATCAATGGTCTAAATACACCAATTATTAGACAGAAGTTGTCAGAGTAGATCAAAAAACAATACCCAAATATATGTACCATGATAACACATCAAAGAAAAGCATAAGTAGCTATATTTATTTTAGACAAAGCTAACTTCAGAGCAAGGAAAGTTATCAGGGACAAAGAAGGGCATTACATAATGATAAAAGAATTGATATGTCAAGAAGACATAACAGTTCTTAATGTTCTGCACCTAACAACAAAGAATGAAAATATATTGGGTAAACTCTAATAAACTGCAAAGAGAAATAGATAAGTCCACTATTATGGTCCACCTGGAGACTTTAATAACACTCTATCAGAAATGGACAGATTCAGCAGGCGGAAAATAGGTAAAGACATCCTTAACTTCAACAGCATTACCAATCAGGTAGACATAATTGACATCTATAGACTATTTCATCCAACAACAGCAGAATGCACATTCTTCTCAAATTCACGGAGAACATTCTCCAAGATAGATCACATTCCTGCCTATAAAACATATTTAAAAGAATAAAAATCATACAATGTCTATTCTCAGACAAAAATGGAATTAAACTAGAAATGAATAATAGCAAGATAACTGGAAAATACCAAAATATATGGAGATTAAATGACACACATCTAAATAACACATGGTCAGAAAACAAGCCATGAGAGAACATATAAAATATTTTGCACTAAATTAGAATTAAAATACAACTTATCAAAATTTGTGGGTTGTGGTGAAAGCAGTGCTTAGAGAGAAATTTATAGCATTGAATGTTAGTGTTAGACAAAAGAAAGAAAGATCTAAAATCAATAATCTAAGCTTCCATGTTAGGAAGCTAAAAAACAAAGAGCAAAATTAAATCCAAAGTAAGCAAAATAAAAAAATAATAAAAATTACAGAAGAAATCAATGAAATTGAAAACATGATTGCACCACAGAAAATCAACAAAACCAAAAGCCCGTTCCTGGAAAAGATCAATAAATTAATAATCCTCTAGCCAGGCTGAGAAAAAAAGAGAGAAGGCACAAATTACTAATATCAGAAATTAAAAAGGAAACACCTCTGCAGATCCCATGGACATTAAAAGGATAATAAAGGAATATTATAACAATTCTATGCCCAAAATTTGATAACCTACACAAAATAGTCCAATTCCTTTCCTTGAAAGACACAATCTGTCAAAACTCACAGAAGAAATAGGCAATCCGATTGGTAGGCCTATATCTATAAAGGAAACTGAATCAATAAGTAATAACCATCTAAAATAGAAAATACCAGGCCCAGATGGATTCACTAGTAAATTCTACCAAACATTTAAAGAATAAATTATACTGATACTCTTCATTTGCCTCATGAATTTTTCTTGCTAGTTAAACTGAGGAATTTCTAAAACTTTTACCTATGTAATAATATTTTACACAATGAGCAGAAACTTGAAATTACCAGATATTTTGGTCATTACCAGCATGATCAAGTAGATTTCTTCTTAATTTCTCAGATCCAGGAATACGTGATTTATTTTGTAAGTGAGATCTCTAAATTAATACATTCAAGATCAAATGTCTTATTGTTAAGAAAGTATTCATCAAACATAGAAGAATCCTTCCCCTCATTCTGGGATACCCACTTCTCCGAAATTTCCTTCATGATTTAATTGAAGTGCTAACTCCTTCACTGAGCTTTCCAAACAAACAACAGTCAATTATTTCTACCAAATTCTTTCAACATCAGTTGAACCTTTTGTATTTTTTCACTTAGCATTTCTATCAGATAGTGGTGAAGACCATGATCTTTGGGGTTAGAGATCTGAATTTGAATCCTGGATCTGTTTATCATTAGTGCGATACCTTGGACAAGGAATTTATGCTCTTCAAGCTTCTGTTTCATCCTGCAAAAAATGAGGATAAATACTGTCTTCTTTTAAGTTCATTATTAGAATTAAATTAAGTGAGATGTTTGTCTTATGCTTATCCCAATATCTAGCACATGTGGTAAATATTTAATAATTAGCAACTATGATTGTTTTTTAAATAAGTTATATATGCAGTTCCTATTTACCCAATTAAATTTCAATGTGAAGAACAAGGTTTATATCTAGTACCTATTATTCACAATAATAGCCACCATTTATTGCATGTTGACCACTTCATATGAAATGTCTCAAAAATTAATAACAATCCTATGATGAAGTTATTATAATCCCACTTAACATACGAGAAAATTGTGACTTGGAGGGGTTGAGGAATTCGCTTACAATCCCAAATTATAAAGGAGAGGAATGGGGATTAAACTCTAAAGCCTGTGCCACTAACAACAAAACATAACACAAACAGCAGAACCTAAGATTAGTTATATATTTGAGTAGATGTTTAATATACCTTTGGATACCTGATCAAAATTATGTGAATCAACATAGTGTGACCAGCCATCACTGCTGAAGAAAAAAATGATTGGTTGATGAAGAAGCAGCAGCAAGACCCAACACTACTAGAATAGAATCTGACTCCAGATTTCCAGTTCCCATACTTTCATCCAAAAGAGTGACCTCAAGCAAGGCCGATATCCTCATCAGCCCTCCTTGATCTCAGCAGTAAGGGGAGCAGTAGAATGGTGCTGTCATGTAGGGATGAATATGATGAAAATGATATTGTATACATATATTTCATACAGACAGCAGTGAATGTCAATCAAAACATTGTGATAAAAATTAAAGTACAACTACTTGAAGAACAGTCATTTAGGAAGATACTATTTAACAAAATCCTGCCTTGTAAAAAAAAAAAAAAATGAGAGAAAGGGTATTAACAAAAGAGTTGTCGGAAGTTAAATTATGGAGAGTGGTAACTTAGGAAGGTACCAGGAGGGTCCAGATCTCACAGAAGGCCCTCGGGTATTTCCCACTGACACTTTAGCTTGACAAATCTAAAATGTGAAGGAAGTATAATGTGCAGTACAAGAGCTAAGAAGGAAGAAAACTTGGAAAGTCATAAGAGGACCCAAGAGCAATTAAATATAGAAAAGAAAAGGTGGTATGAAGTTTTCTTTTTTATATATTTTGTTAATTTTTTTTTTCACCAATCTTAGTTCTTTGCAAAGACTCCTCTTAAACTTCAGTGGATACATGAATAAAAAGGGAGATAATGTAAAAAGAACACTAAAAATATAAATAGTTCATATTAAAATGTACATTTTCCTACTTTCCTAAGAGAATGACACTCCATCTACTTAATTGTGTGGGTAGGAACATCCTTCTGAAGAGATTAGGAAATTGCTGTATCAAGTATAATTTTGGCTTGTGTCTCAGACTAACCAAAGAAGGAAAAAAAATAAAAATGAGGAGTGGAAGAAAGGAAATAGAAAGCCAATTATATGCTGATTTTCTAATGTTATTTTTCAGATTAAATGCCACTTCAAATTACAAAAGCTCTGGTACTTGAAGCTGTTAGTTTTCTGAGCACTTTCTTGAGAAGTCCTGTCTTAGCAAAGAGAATGTTGAAAAACAGGGCCCCTCAGGGGGCCAACAAAACTTTGACAGAGGTTTAACAGTCCTTGAAATTATATCCCCAAACCTTAGAGAGCCTGCTGATTCAGTGGGAAAAGACATAAGCTGAGCAAGTTATAAATAAACTCTTTTATCAGAGGCAATGGTGTCATGGTGACTTCAAAGACCAATCCATGGATAGTAAGTTCTCTGATGTTCTGGAGACAGTAAGAACTTTATTACATTGAACAGGTCATTCTTGGACCTAAGCTGAAATTTGATAACACTAATGGGTTTTCTCCTCTATTTGTAAACTTTTGAATGAATTTCTAGTCAATCAAGGTTATTCATGTGTATCATTATGTTTTTAAAAAAAACAAGATAATGTATATTTTATGATATATAATTACTGTTTCTGTCTCATAGGAGCCAAGATTTTTAATGTAAAATACTATCTTACATGATGTTCCCCATAGTAAAAATCTATTCTTGGTAGCAAGTTCTAGAAAAAGCACAGAATAGATTACCTCAAGCCTTCCCTGAATAACTTTGGGTAGCTCAATGTGCCTTTCTTGGTCCTATAATAACCAAAAAGGAAATGAGACACAAATAGGAATCTTGCTAGTTAGACTAGTTAGTGGATTTAATTCCTGTACAGTCGCTTTAGAGTCTTAGAGAATAATGAAGATAGATGTAATGTTATAATAGCCCTCAAATTTGTTAACTCAAAGGTAAAAATGCACAGTTATCCAATGATCAATATAAAAAGATTTTAAAACGTTAGCTAGAAAATAATATTCAAACAACTTTTTAGAGAATGTTCAAACTTATAATTTAAAAATCACTTGTAGGACAATTTGAAGTGTAGCTCCTCAAAACACACTGAGGGAATTAAGCAGTTCAGCACACAGAAAATATGCCATGCTATGCTGAAATTGTTAGCACAGGAAGAAATTAATCAGACATGAAAAGTGGCCCTGTGTATAAGTTTACAGACAACCACTTAAAATATAAGACTTCAGGCTTTTATGTCTACTAACATGGATTAGAAAAATATTAAGAATAAATTTAAATATGACATGATGCAGCCATAACAATAAACTGCTGCAAAGATATGTGTAGCATCTGCTTTGACTATTGCCAGTTGGAGTCAAGAGCACAAGTCTCACGGACACTTCAGTGTGTATGTGTGTGTATTTGTGTGTGTGTGTGTGTGTGTGTGTGTGTGTGTGTTGATGTGCATTTGTTGTAAGGAAAACCTTGTGAGACAGATATCTGAAGGAACTCAAAAATGCAGAATATTGTCATTGGCAAAGGAAAAGAAATAAGTTGAAGCCTTGCCAGCATCTGAGGAAACTGGTGGATGGGGCTTTACTCCAAAGGATACAAAACTTCCAGTGCAGAGGTGTTAGGACCATTTATGTCAGACAAAGAGAAAAAAATACAATAGTAAAATAAAATAAAGGGTTGCATCTTTAGCTTTTCCTGGGGAAGCAGTCCCTAATATAAGCTTACAGAGTTGTTTTTAAACGTTTGGGACATACTCAAGAATGCTATCCTATACATACTTCTGGGGGAAGCATACTCTTTCTGCTAAAACACATAAATGTCATGTCACAGCACTTCACAAAGAAACAGAAAGTGCAGAATAGCAACATATACACAGAAGGCATATGATTTTCTTAACTAACGTTTGTTATTGCTTTAATGAAATGAAAGCAGCATTTCAGCCACTGTGCTCTCTGACTCTCACAGCTTTGCAATCAAGTCGGTCCTCTCTGTGAGGTATCAATAAAGCAGACCCGAGTTTCCAAGGACAAGGACCATAATCTAGGTAAACAAATAAGTAAAATAATGGCAAATGTGAAATGATGTTAAGGAAAACAAACATGAGATCCGAGACAGAAAATAATGGGGTTTAATCAATAATAATAATCTTCCTAATTAGGCAATACTTGGGCTAAGACCTTAATAAGAAAGGAGGGGAGGGGTGAGGGCAAACAGTGCATGGGAGAGGGGACAAATTCTGAGAAGAAGACTCTAGGACAGAAGGATTGAGGAACAGAAAAAACTGTGAGGTTGCAGTGAATGATCAGCAGCATTAGAAATGGTTAAGAGAGAGTAGTGGGCGGAGCCAGATCACACAGAGCCTTATCAAACATGAAAGGATTGGTGACAATAAAATAAGGAAGCGTGGGTATGTTTAGCAACACTAATGCACTTATGTAAATATATCAAGATATGTGGAAAAAGAACACACCCTAAAAGCCCAGCTTCAGGGACAAAATTAATTTGTTACCATTAAGATCGATTTACTTTCAATTTTTTTTTTTTTTTTTTTTTTTTTTTTTGAGACAGAGTCTCAGTCTTTTTGCCCAGGCTAGAGTGCCATGGCGTCAGCCTAGCTCACAGCAACCTCAAACTCCTGGGCTCAAGCGATCCTTCTGCCTCAACCTCCCGTACTTTCAAATTTTATTTGGAAATTCTTCCTAGATGTTGGAAACTGAGTTAAAGAAATATTATAAATAAGCACGAACCTTACCAATGATCATAGTTATAATAACAGTGTATAGAGTAAGCCTGTCTGAGTTTCGCTACATTTAAAATTATAAAAATGATTAAACAATCAATAACTTAAAATGTGAATGATTATTGCTTTTTGGGAGAGGAGACCGACAAAAGGAATGATCAAAGAATAAAAAAAAAAAAGTTGCCAAACTAAGAAATGGGCAAACTGTATATTCTGCATCTTTGTCTCCAGTTTGAAAGAAAATCACTGGCAATAAGTTGAAAAAAAAAAAAAACTGTGAGATATTAAAGCTGTACTCTAGGTGACGAGAAAAGCCATTGGAGGATTTTATGCAGAAGAATGGCCTGATCAAATTTACATTTTAAGATCACTTTCTGCTCTACTGAAAATTGAGAAACAGGGAGTGAAAGAGAAGAAACAGGGAAACAAACTGTGTGTTGCAAGTTATTCAGCGAAGAAAAGTGTCCCTTTGTCATTGCCCAGTTCTGGACCTCGTCCCCTTTCCCTTAGCCTCCTCACTAGCCTCCCTGCCTCTTGTCTTTTACCCACTGCAGGCCATTCTGTTCATAAGGGCTGATTTCATCTTTCTGAAAATAGAAATTTTCCAATGCTTAATTTTCAAAGAGAGTCATCAGCCTCGCACAGAGCATCTTAAGGATTTGACTGCAATCTAACTAGCTAAGACACTTGCCCAAGTCAACAGTTTAAGGCACTAGTTATTCTATATCCCAATTCAGTGTTCTTTTAATTATATCATGAGAGGAAAGGGAACACAAGAATAAGAAATGTCCCATCTAATGATATCTTGTATGAAAATTTTAAAGGAAAAACATGAGATTTTCTCTGATAAAAATATTTAAATATTATGTTTGAAGATATTCATAATTTCTAATTATAATAACTATAAAGAAGAAGGCTGGTAAATTTATGAATATTTAAATAAAATAGAGGACAGAGCCATGGGACAAGCAGAAATACATTGCGGCAGTTAAGGAGTCTACGACCTGGGGCATTGCAAGATCATTTATTTCTGGGAAAATTTCTCCCTCCACCTTCTAAACATCTGAAAGCAACTGTGCTTGTGCCACTGCAGCATCAGTCTTATGTCCCTTACAGAAACTCAAACTTCAACATAATTAGGGATCCCAGTCATTAGTAAATTGTTTCATACTACTGTCCATTGGAATTTTGTTCTATTTCTGGTGAAAACCATAAGTGATCAAATAGACACATTTTATGACATCTTTGAGAAAGTAACTTATTTCCACGGAAATTATTCTTTTTCTGTGTATACAAGTCAAGTTTTCACTTATTTGTGTCTAACAATATCATTTTTCATGCATACACATTTTTGGTGAGCTCAAAATTTCTTCACTGGGAGCCTGTCTATTCTATCTGCAGTAGAAGCCCTATCAGCCCCTCCTCTTTTCAACCCAGCTTGCGGAAGGCCTCATAATATCATCAACAATCCCAGCTGTGGCTTTCTGAACAATACTTTCTTTTGTGGCAGTTGTCAACTCTGTTTAAAGTAGCTAAAGAGAAAAAAAATTCTTAGAACAATCTAAGTCACCACTCAAAAGTAGCTCTAGTCAGCTCCCGACAGGCTACAGAGAAATGGTCTGCTTTGATAATTTTGAATTGAAATACAATGGATTTAAAAAAATGTAATTATAATATAAACTATGTGAACTTAGGTGATACTCATGTACAAATAAAATATTTACAAATGCAAAAATAATCCAGCATACACAAATTTTATTTTTCTCCATAATTAATCTCTTCTGAATGTGTATATTGTACACAGAGGGAAAACCTGAACTAATATTCTTAGTACATTCTCTATCTACCGGGTGCTTTACGTTTCTACATAAATTTAGTTCATCCAATGCTACTTTATATTATCTTTTTTCTACAAATGAAGAATCAGCCTTAAAATGAGGAATCAGACTTAACAAGAAATTAAGTCAGAAACCAGAATCTGGACCATATTTTTAATTCTGTGTAGAACAAAAAAAAAAATTCTAAAAATCTTTTTATTGATATTTTCAAATAGGTAAAAAGGAAGAGAGTATTATTCTGGCAATATTATCTTCTAATTACTCTACAAGTCTGTGTTATGTTATGAACACATTATATATTTCAATATTCAAAAACTATATAAAAGAACAAGCTTCCAGACAGTGCTAAATGGATCCAAACTTCCTAGAAGTTAGGGTAAAATATTTCTCCTTTTACATTCAAACTAAGTACAATCATAAGCATTCAAATTCTTCCTTTTTAAAAAAAAGCTTTACTGTGATACAACATACCCTTACCGAAAGACCTATTTAATTGGCTTAAAAGTAGCATAGGATAAATGCCAGCTAATTACCAGTCAAATTTGAGGGAAAATAAATAAACTTTGGTAGCTAGTTTTTTACTTTTATTTTTTGGTGTTCTTTAAAGTCATTTATCCTCTGTGTACATTTATTAAAAAAGCTCTTAAGCACATTGAAAGTTAAATGGTTTAGTCATTCTATCATTTGTTAGTGGTTCTTGGAATAGATAATGCCCAATGAAAACCCATAGTATAACTTATTCCTCATTATTTTTCCCTAAAATTAATTAAAAGAGATTTTCATGAATAAGTTTCTGCTTTAATCTTCGTTTAGGTAAAAAATTTCATATTTCTAAATTGCACATATATTTCTATAAGTCATGCTCAGACTTTATATGCAGATACATATAAGAATAGTAAAAAAAATGAAATACCTTGTTTTTATTTTTTAAAGATAAATACAAGTTTTAATTTTACATTTAGTAGGAAAAAAAAAAATCTTTCACTCTGGTGGTCTAGTGCTAGGTAGAATACCCCAGGCTCAAATACGGCAACTCAAAGTACTGAAAGAAAAAAAAAAAAAGAATATTCCAGGCTCTGCACAACATGGAAGGAATAAGTGGTGGAAATTTTAAGAAGCAATCCTAATATTGAGATCTATAAAACAAACAAACTCAAGCTTCCTAATCTTCTTAAAACTAATTGGGTTCTATTGCAATTATTTGATAATTTATGTAATAAGAACTTGAATTTAGGATAACTGGTATAAGCCTAACAATCGTGAAATAAAAATTTTAGTCATTAATTTACAATAATTTCATTCCATGGTTGTCATAAAAACACCAATAAGTCCTCAGGAATTTGCAATTTTCTCCCCAACGTTTTGCTGTGATTTTTGCAAACTATCAATCACAGCAGACTTGTGCTATGTAGAGCAGTCACATTCTGTAACAAATGTCGAACAGTTCCTCAAAGATATCTCATAATAAAAATAAAAGGTTTATGCTACCTCACATCTATTAGGATATCTACTATCACATATACACACACACACACAATAAAACAGAAAATAATAATGTTGGTGAGGATGTGCATTGTGCATTGTTGGTGGAAACATAAAATGGTGCAGCCACTTTGGAAAACAGTGTGGAAGTTCTTCAAGACATTGAAAATAGATTTATCATGTAATCCAGCAATTCCACTTCTAAGTATATACCCAAAACAATTGAAAGTAGGATCTCAAAATTATATTTGTACAGCCATGTTAGTAGCAGCATTCTTCATGGTAACCAAAAGGTGGAAGCAACCCAAGTATCCATCAATGCATGCATGTATAAACAAAATGTAGTATTTATATGCAAAGGATATCATTCAATCTTAAAAAGGAAGGAAATTCTGACACATGCTGTACCAGGGATGACACTTAAAGATGTTAAGTGAATTATGCTAGTCACAAAAAGAAAACTCACATATGATCCCATTTATATGAGGCACCTAGAATAGTCAAATTCATGGAGATGGAAAGCAGAATGTTGTTTCCAGGGGCTAGGGAGGGGGAAGAATTGAGAGTTGTTTAACAAGTATAGAGTTTTAGTTTTGCAAAATAAAAAAGAGTTCTAGAGATGAATAGTTGTTATGGTTGTACAATAATGTGAATGTACTTAACACTACTCAACTATATATTTTAAAATGGTTAAGATGGTAAAGTTTGCATTGTTTATTTTATCACAATTAGAAATAAAAATAAATAGAAAATAAAATATTTCAAAATTCAGGAGTATTTTCCACACCATGCCTTATACATCATGGTGAGCTGATGAGAATGCAAAATAATTGGTAGGTGATTCTATATTTTTAAGGTTGCTAATAATAGTGAACCTTCTTTGAGTGCTTTCTATGTTCATCGCTTTCATGCATCATCTCCTTTAGTTCCAGAAGTGGGTAATATTATTATCCTAAGTTACAGGTAGGAAAATTAAGTTACAGAAACATGAAGTGCCCAGCCAAGATCACACCTGTCAGTGGTGAAGAATAGATTTATACCCATGTCGTTTGGACTCCCAAACCCAAAACCCTAAACAAATTATGATTTACTCAGGTAATTTACTTTTTTATGTATAGAAAAAAAGTAGAGTGAGACATGCAATCCCTTTAATAAAACATTTATACCAAATCTTCCACAAGAAGCTTTATGTATATATTTGTTGATAAACATATAAAAATTTAACTCAATAATATGCATGATGCTGAGAAGTGAACACTTGGAAATGTAGACAATGCTAATCCAGTATTGGGGCTAGCAATCTGGTGGCTTGGGTAATCGATATCCACGCTTCTGTTGCCGACATTGCAGCTTTTGGTACCTTCAAGTCTTAAAGTTTTCATTAGTAATATCGATACTTCTGTCTTTTCACTTATAGTATGGAGTACTAGAAAGTGTACTGGCATAAGAATAAAAAGAACTGATTTGAATTTTAACAAGTATTGATTATGTGACTTTGGAAAATCACTTCTTCAAGTCTAGCTTTCTTGCTACAAAATGGCTATGGAAAATCTTTAAGGTGCAAGTTCATAACTTTATTTCAACAGAGTAACATAAGGATTGATAACAGCCATTTATCTTGAGTTCCTTAAATATTGCACATTGATATAAATTAGTGTTCAACACATTGCAAAATTAGTGTTTAGGTGAAAAGTTATAAGCATTTATAGCTAAACAAATGTTGCTTTCTAAAATAAAGACTAAACAGATTTTATAAGAAAACATCTTTACCATATTGGTTTTTGAATAGGATTTATTGATTTTATTCGTTTCAATCTTTAGGAAAACCACTAGGAAAGAGAAGGAATTTATTAACATGGTATTTACTTT
Source organism: Indri indri (assembly GCA_004363605.1). Classification (NCBI taxonomy): domain Eukaryota; kingdom Metazoa; phylum Chordata; class Mammalia; order Primates; family Indriidae; genus Indri; species Indri indri. The sequence continues at coordinate 25,028 of RJWJ010011151.1, forward strand.
CTTTCTTTTCCTCTTGCACATCACGATGACCCTCCTCACTCCATCATTCTATCACCATCTTGACAGTCTCCAAGCAATATTTCATCCTTCCTTTTCATCACTATCCTTATTTTGTACATTCCTTCGAGAAGCAAAAACAACTCTCTCCTCAAACACAAATAATTTAAGAAATCTCTGTACATACACAAAGTACAGCCTGCTCAATTTCTCTCTTTAACGTCTTGCATTTCTATGCAGTTCCATTTCGCTTGTTCAATATGGGAAATTTTGTTACCATCTATTTCAGGATACAGTTCTGCTTAGTGTGTCATTCATCTTCTGTTTTCAGTGAACATGATATCCTCTAATCAGTGAAGAAACATTAAATTGTAAAGAGATGGTCCATTCAACTTTTTATAGGTCAACAACGCATTTCCTCAGAGAGTTAGTGAAAATATCATGTGGCTAGGATGAAGACATAATTTTAGAGTCTTTAGCATTTGCAAATGCCAACTTCAGTTCCATGTGTCTCTTCACCACGTCCAAGCTTTCTCTATATGGTGCATGGTTTTACTCAGGCTATGATTTTTAATAAATATAATCCTGGTTCAACTTTTTGACCAGTATTACCTATTATTTAAACCAAACATCTCAATTTGCCCTTAAAAAATAACACGAACAAAAATATCTCCTTAAAATACCATTCTCTTAAAAAGCTATATATAACTTGTCATCGAATCTAAAACTTTAGCTAATTTTATGTGGGCATCTCTTTATACAAATTCAAAAGTATACTTTGAGGGAAAATTAAAGATGTTATGAGTAGACCCACCCAAATTGAGAAAACACTTTTGTGATTTCTCCTACCAAGAAAAAAATTGCTAATATGGGCATCAGCTACTGTGAAAACATGTTAATTGGCCCCTGAACCACCATGTAAAAAGGGGCCCCTGCCATTATTACTCTCACTTACAATTTTCTCTCCCATAAAAAAATGAGATTGGTAAAAATTATTTTTCTTCAAAGGTGAGAACTTTGGACCAATGGCTTCAAATGGTCTCCCAATTCCTTTTATAGGCTACCTATAACCAAATTCACTTCAGTTTTAGGCAATACATGTAAGCAACTAAGTTAGAGAATTCATTCTGTAAAACAAGACACAGGAATTCTTTGGAAGTAGTTTGACAAAATTTTATAGTATAGTCTATGTTATTCTGTCATGAGATTGGAAAAAGAGTATTTTTATATTTATATTAAATATTTATTGGATTAAGCAATGAGTACATGAAGCAGATTTGAACAAAATGTCCTCTAATATTCTGTTGTCTTTAAACAGAGAGCTAAGCATATAAGTGAAATTGCCAGAAACATATAAGGATGATCTTTGACCCTTGCACAATATCAAAAGTGACCTCAGTGTCAACAGTGTGTGAGTTCAGAAAGAAAGAGTTCAAACAGCACAGGAATTGGTAACACTAGTCTTTAAGAAGTGCTGTAATAATAGTTTCCTTCATTCATTTGTAAGACTTTGTAAAAGATGTGTATCAGAGTATCCACCAGTATGTTCAGTTAATAAGAAAACCTTGACAAAGAGAAATGAAGACATCTATCTTACAAGAGCCTGCACAATGTCTCCAATTAGGTAAATCCTCTCATTTTACATTTCTATTCTTTTAAACCTATTATAAAGTCACTTAGATAATTGTTATCAAAACAGGCCTCTTGATTGATTTATCTGGAAGAGTGGCTCTTATCTTCTTTTGGAAACACAGTACTTCATATTTTAACTTTTCTGAAGGACCTTAATTGTCAGCAATTTGTCACTAAATCATCTGCACAGGACACCACAAAAAAAAAACTACAGATAGGGATTCTAGGCAGAGTAAGCATTTTAATTAGTCATTCATTTCTGCTTTCAATGATTTCATAGCTAGGGGATTTGGCTTTCAAATATTTCAGTCTGATGTCCTCCATATCAGGATACTTAGTTCATGATGAAGAAGAAGAAAAAAATACTCGAAACATTAAGGTGGAGAAATGCTTTGTGATGAAACAATTAGTCTCACTTTCTGCCTGGACTAGATAACACATTGTGAACTGACAATACTAAACACTTGGTTACAAAATAAAGAAGTAATTGTTTCTCATGTTTCCCCATATGCAAATCTTTTCACATATCAAAGGATTTTTTGCTTATTTTTATTGATTTTTCCCCCTCACCTTGGCAGTGACCCTACAACCATGAACAGATCCGTTTTTAATGTTTTTCTAATTAATACTCAGTTTCAAGTATAGGCTTATAATATCATTTTCTCCTGTGGTTCCTAAAGAAAGGCATATTTCTCTACCAACTCCAAGGGATATTTATCATAGAATCATGTAGAAAGAATATTTGTTTTCTTGTTACATAAATAACTTGAGAACTAAAAATATAATTCATTGCATAGGTAAAGATGGCTTAGCTTAAGAGCAATTGTTTTCTGAGAACACACTGCATTTTCTATAAGTACTTTGATGGCCACCAGTCTCTCATTCTGGGTGGGTTGCATTCCACTGCTGATGTACTTAAGTTTTGTATTTCATTCAAATGTCACCATTAGGGATGTTGTTTTTTCAATGTTTTAGTCTTGGAGACCCAACAAATCCGAAGCCAATGAAAACTCATTCTTTTAGTTTCGTGCCCAAAATATATCATCATGTAACTTTAAAAGATCATACTTTTTATTGCAATATCAGATGGGCTAAGTTTGTTACCTCCCAGCAGATTAACCTCCAAGTCTGTACCAATTCATTAAACATGCACATCAGTCACCAGACTGCCGCATAATTTATTGCAATTAAGCACTTCTGTGTTGGGGAGCCCAAATAAGATTGTCCATTATCAGTGCTGTTAATGGTTTTCTGAACAGTTGCCAGTTCATTCACCCCACCCACACTTCAATAATAAAATAATTTTGACAAAGGGCCCATGTTTCAACATTTTTAATAAAAACAAAATAGAAAAACCATCAGTAACTGAGCAGTAAAGTTTCCTCTCTCTTTCTTCCTTGCCAAAACTAACAGAAAGGAAAATGTCAGTCTGGCTCCTTGCCAAAAAAAGAGGAAATTGAATGGTCTCAGTTCTCATTCTTTGACTAGTAGCATTGTGTATACAGAATGCTTGGCTCTTGAGTTCATTTTGACAGAACTGAAACAGAGATAAGAAGTTCTGAGGACCCCATTCTGCAATTTATAGACCTTGATTCTGTTTAAGATCTTTCAATACCACATAACAAATCAATGTGATTTAGAAAATAACGTTGTTTCTGCCGTTGACATAAGCCATATGTGAACTGCTAAGCTACTATGCAAGCCACAGCTATAAATTTTGGTCACTTGCAGGAGATTCCTCATTATTTGGGGCCTCAAAATAATTCAAACCATTATCATCATCTTGAATGATGTCTCGCTAAATTGCTGTCCAGTAATGAGCTGAAAGGTTTCTCACACTAAGGGAAGATAGAGTTGTTCTTAAATAAATATCCTAGGTAATTTATTCAGAATGATAGGGCAGTAGCCTCTGTTTAAAAAACAGATTTCGATATATTAAAATCATTAATGTTCCATTCACAGACACCATGAATGTAATCTAAGGAATACAAATACTAGACACAGACAATGTTTAATTCAGTGATTAATTACACACACACACACACACACACACACACAATGAGTGTGGCAATTTGTCCCTCTACAGAAAATAAAACGCATTCTTGCTGCTGTGTTAAATTTACTCTGAATGTCTTACTGAGAAGGAGCTGGGATGCTCATCATTTTGGCTGGAAATAGCTAAATTAGTGCACGTGGCAAAAGAATAGATGAAAAAGTAACTTTATGTATAATCTTCTATCTTGTTACCCTCTTTTAAAGTGCATACAAACTCAAACTGATTCCTTTAACCAGTATGAATCTAATCTCATACAAAAATAACTCTAATTTTTTAATATCCTTTTCAGATTTAGTTGATTATTCTATGTTTTTTGTATGTGCAAAGTACTTGTATAGTCCTATTCAAGGACTATATTCTTAAAAATAGTCTTTAGCAGTGTTTTAATGTCTCTCCATTTCTTTTTTCCCTCTCTTAAAAGTGCAATTTTACCCAAAACTGGCCTATTCTTTTGCATTTGCACAGAAAGCTATTCAACTCAGACAATTGTAAAGTCAGTCTAAATCCTCCTTCATAATAACTACATAAGATGTACTTAATAGCTTTATATGGGTTATTTTTATTCTTTCCATTCTAGAAATGTTGGGTTCAAAATACATCTAATTAACCAAAAATATCTATATAATATTCACAAGTTTAAGAATAATCAACATATTATCTGCTTCAAAATATTTTCATTCTCCAAAATTAAATATTTTGAGGTGATTGGTTATTTAATGATAATTCCTTTTTTAAAACAATACCAAATGAAAGAATAAGATGGTTGGGAATTCTTGGTGTGAAAAGTAAATATTTTTCAAATTATCCCTATGAAATACAAAGTAGGTATTAAACTAGAATTTTGAATTAATGCCTATTCACTTACTTAAGAAAAGATTTTCAAATTTAAAAATGCCTAGGAACACAGTTGAAAATGTCACTTTACCCAGTCTGAAAACAAAGGGAAAAGAAAAAAATTATTTTTCCCCTAATTTTACATAATATGTAACATAAAATACATATAGGATGTTATATGTATTTTTATATAATACCTTGTATTAGGGACTTAGTAAGAATTTTTTAAAACGTCTAAGACATAGATCACTAGATGAAAGAGTTTACAACATAATTAAGGAAATAAAAAATATTCATTAAGGGTTATTGTGACATTTGTCATAATGGGAAATTTTAAGGTGTGTTATGGATTGAATTTGAGGTAGAAAAGAAAAGGATTTGGCTGTAAATGTGGAGCAGTTTTTTTAGAGTAGAATGTGTAGAATAAAAGGCAAGATGGTTGAAGGAGCACACCATTGGTGGAAGGGGGAGAAGGCTATGCAAGTAGCCACTAGGGGGAAAACTGGGTCGTATTACCAATAAAGACAAGTTGAAATGAAACCTGAGTGTGAAGCAGTAGTTTTCCAATTGTAAGTATCCTTGGCTAGGATGTAGGGGGTGAATTGGCAGGGAAAGGCTCAGATTAATTCTTGTAGATATGTCGTAAGGAGTTTAGAAAGTCACTCTAAGTTAGGATGTAATTGTGTAATGCAATTAGAGATGAAGTGGCACAAGATTGTTGTAGCTTATATTATCATACCATTTTAAGTTAATGGTCCTGTGCTAATGTAGGGTTTGGGAACTAAAGAAGAAAGTGGACCCATGCCTGATTGATTTGCAGTCTGGGAAGAAAATATAAATGGCGCTGGAGTCATCATCATGGAATTTCCACATGACACTCAATGCCACATAGATTAGAAACAATACCCAAAGAAAGGAGCCTTTTAATATGGAGACTGCAGTTTAAAATCAATTATTAATACCTGTAAATGGGTGGTGACTACATGCCCTCTTTCCTGTATATATCTCAAAGGATTATTTTAAACAAGATGCTAATACAGATTGCTAGATTACACTAGAATAAAAAAAGCACAATCCTGTGATTAGGAAAGACATTGCATAACATTAACCTTGCCCATTTATGTCTCTGGAAACAGAAAGAGTTGGGTTCCCTAAACCCGTTTTTCCAACCTAATCCAACCATGTTCTAAGCATGAGAGTGATATAATGTATATCCCAAGAGAATGGTACTTGCAAGACCTGCCTCACAGCTGGAGGAAAGACCTGAAATTGTGGGCTTGCTGCAGAGAATGTGGGTTTTGCTGAAAGGGTACATCTGCAAGTTAGCTAACAAGTAGGAAGAGGAGTTCCCAGAGGAGCAAAAGAGTGCTGAGAAAATTAATTAGATGCTTATTTGTTTGCTCTTCCTTTTTTCTTTCCTTCCTTCTTTCTTCCCTCCCTTTCCTTCCTCCTTCCTTCTTTTTTCTTTTTTTCCTTTCCTTCTCTCCTTCCATTCTTCCTTCCCTCTTTCCTTTTATCCTTCCTTCTTTACTCTCTCCCTTTCGTTGTTCCAATTCTGCAAGAGGAAGTACTGTTAACTTCCGAGAAATTGTCCAGCTTCTTTGAAGCTGCTGACATTAAGATCATCCCCTGACCCCTCAGTCTACTTTAACTGAACTGACCAACATTTTCTCCATGATCGAAAGAGGAAAAATAACTAATACCGTTGGCATTTTGGTTCTTCCCTGTTTATTCTTAACATACCTTCTACGCAAAAGAGATGAAGTGGCGAGAGCATCTGTTTTCATCACCCTATAACTAGCTGAAGTTCTTAGTATTCCCTTGCTTTTCAGTTGCCTTTTTAAGTTCAGACCAAGGACACCAAAGTGGATTCGTGATGTTCACAATATCCATGAAATCACTAATACACGGCAGCACCAATGAGATCTCAAAAACTAAACTGTGTGAAACTCAGTTTATCTACCTCAGAAGGATTAAGAGTAGACTTCAGTCTGCCAGGATTCAGGAGTTTGGCTCCTCGGAGTCTAGGTGCGAAAGACCTGGAGCTGAACTGTCCTTTCAGCTATAATTATACAAGTTGTTTACAGCAAAAAAAAAAAAAAAAAAAAGCTATAATTAAAGTCACAACTATTTTTCAGCATACTTCTCTTTTATTGGTATATAACCTTATGAAAAAACAGCTCTGGTTTGTCTGAAATTTTCTTTTCTGGCACTTCATCATTCTTTAAAAAGATTTGGATAAATAATGGCCCAATCCTTTGGAACTAAGATTCTATTTTAAAAATTACAAAATAATTAGAGAATTGAACATTTTTATTTTCAAGTTGAACTTCAGTATCTCACGTCTCTCAGGCTAAAATAAGGTAGTTTCCCTTGAAAAGTTACTGTAGTCTTTTCTTGTTATTACACAATTTTAACTAAAAAAAAAACTATTTAAGAATTTTAAAAGAGAATTCAGGGAAAGTAACTCACAAAGTGTTAACCTGAGTACTTTATTCCAAAGGAGCATTGTTTCTTGCATTCAGTAAATTCTATATGTGTATCTTTCCTCTCCCCAGTTTAATTGTAATTCTATGATGAGAAGGCCCATCTGTGATGTCTTATTGTTTCCCCCATGACACCTGGAGTGATACCCAACACATGAGACATCCTCAACAAATTTGATTCCCTCAAATCTAGGAATATATCTTACTTTTCTAAAATTGCTTATCATTTATAAGTTAACATCAATTTTAATTAACTAAATAATACTTATGGGATCTGAAAATATAAACTTAAAACACATGGGAAATATTACCCTGGAATTTTATCATTGATTCTGCAAGTAAAAATAAAGCAAATAAACCCATAATGAATTGAGAGGAAAAATTATAACAAATTTTATACAGGTACAAATAACTGTTAGCTATTGGTATTACTGGAAGAAAACAGAAGGATAGATAATCCAAGCTGACAGATCCTCCTAGGAAAGTTTTGCTTTGAATCAAGCAATTGTGTTTTTATACTGACATCTGACTAAGACGGTATCTGCTGTGCTGGGGATCCCCTCCAAGGGAAATAATAATGTCCTACTGTAAAGACACCACACAGGAGGCTCAATAAAGTTGTTCGATTTCTTCAACTTTTCCTTCTTCACATTCCACCCCATGCTAGGCATATATCATTTTGGAACAGATTCACATAAAATTTTCCCTCTTTCACTTTTCCCCTAGAGGATTGCAAGTAGTTCAGTTTTCAAGTTTCAAAAAACTTTTGGTAAAAGCTAAGGCGGAAATGACAACAAAAATGCCAATCGAACATATGATATACAGGCAATAATTTTTGCCTGAGGAGTCACATAGCAAATATAATGGTTAGTTATGGCCAAAATGCAGATATTTATCCCAGATAATATGAGATTTGCGTGAGTATCCAGGACTTGGATGTTCAGTGGAATTAAAGCTTTTTTCCCCAGGCCCTTTTTTGGAAAGTTCATTTTACAATCCTATGTGAAATATTTTTTAAAGTATCTTAAAGATTTTCCTTAGTATTACTGGAGTTAATAATCATAGAAGCTGCAAATGATTAAAAATACTTTTTTCAGTAAAATTAAACTATGCTCCAAAATCTCTTGGCAGCCTCTGAAACATAACAAAGAAATTTTGTTCTTATAAAAATAAGAATTTAATTAACTACATAGAAACATGAACAAATTTTAAATTAGGTATTTCAATCAGTATATTACAGACGCACACCATGAGATGTGAATGAGAAAAATAGGCTCCTTGTTCTTTGAATCAATAATGTAGAGAATGCAAGTACCAAGAAGGTAGAGGAGGACAAGTCTGCTTATTTCTCCTCTCTACTTTCTGTTCCTAGAACAGGGTTCAATGAACAGAGTGGTACTTTATAAGTATTACTTAGAAAGTTATGAATGAATGAATGTTCCACAAACACATTAATAGGCTTTTCACACAGAGGCAGAGATGAGATGAAGGGAGTGAAAAAAATATAAGGACCCTCTCTCAATATCAAATATTCTGCTGGTCACTAAAGCCAGTCTCTGGAACCCTGACTAATAAGCATTTGAGTGTGGGGTGTCTGTGTGTGTTGTGTGTGCGAGTTAATGATGTCAATCAAGCTGATTGTGAACAATCGCAACTTCTCAGCTTTATCTCACAGGCAGAGAACAGATGTTATTCATCGGTGACTATTTTGTTCTCTCCATAATACATATACATACAGGTTAAATGGTTCTTATCTGAAATGCTTGGGACCAGAGGTGTTTCAGATTTCAGATTTTTTCAAATTTTGGATTATTTGCATATATGTAATGGGATGTCTTGGGGATGAGACCCAAGTCTAAACACAAAATTCATTTATGTTTCACAGATAACTTATGCACATAGGCCAAAGGTAAAATATTCTTAATAATTTTGTGCGTGAAACAAAGTTTGTGTGCATTAAACCATTAGAGAGTAAAGGTGTCACTATCTCAACCACCCATGTGGGCAATCTGTGGTTGTTTGTCATTACCATCATTTCTGACCCCGGATTTATATGAGACCAATAAGCGAACATTCTCTTACACTTATTCACACATAAGTATTAAATTAAAAAATGGCATACAATTTATAGAGAGAAAAATCAATGTGTTCAGTGTAACTAAGCAGTACAGTAGCATCATCAGAATACCTGTACCGGGTGTTAAACAATAGCAACAACAAACAAGGGCAGGCTTTCAGTGTCCACCTGAGATGGTGTGTTTTCATTAAAAGATTACCGTACACTATATTTTATCTTCAAGGTGAGAAGGAATTAGAAGCAGTTGAGAGCCCAGGAACTAGGTCCTGTAGGGAGAAGGAGGCATTCTGCTGGATGGCTTTTTTGAAATGTTTCCTCTGGGACTCATCTGCTTCATTAACAGTGGTTTTTGTTTTTGTTTTAGAAGTCTCTCTTTGATTCTATAAACTGATAAAATTTCTTGTTCTGTTGTGAACTCATGCTGTTCCACTTCTTCAATAAGCCCATCTCACATTTTCACCATGTCATTTATAGGCTCTTTTTCTGCAGTGTTAGAAACATCATCTTCATCGTCACTATTATCGCAATCACCTTGACTGAGAATCATTTCAGCTATTTCACTATTGATCAATGCATGACCAACTGGAGCCTCATTACTGATGTTCAAAACTTCTTTGACATCCACTTCTTCCAGCTTATTAGTGGACTCCGAAGGAATATTTTTGCATATGTAAGGAATCCAGACATCATTTTTTTTCTCACTTAACATATGGAATCCTTTAAAGTCACCACCTTATTCATCATCATCACTGAGCATAGTCACAAGCCAGAATTTGTGCCAGGCATGCACAATTGTGTCTTTAGCCACTGTGTTTCAGGCATTGGCAAAGGCTTATATGGCATCCTTCATGCTAAACTCCTTTTGAAAACCTTCCACACCCACGTCTCTGTTCACTACTGCTAACATGCTGTTCAAAAATAATGTTTATATATTTATCTTCATTGATCTAAGGATACCCTATTCACATGACTGAATTAATAAAGTTACATTTGGAGTAAAGTACATAATATTAACTTTATTCTTGATAAGAATTTCACCTGGACGATGAGCAGAACAGTTGTCAAGGAATAACAAAATCTTGCAGTCGTCCTCTATTCCAGCTTCCCTGTAGTGAGCATAAGCCATTAATACAAAACAATTGTGAGACCAATCAAAAAATATGTCCCTGGTGATCCATACCTTTTTGTTAGCGTAATAATGTACCAGTAAGAAATTCTTTCCTTGAAAAATGTGAGGACTCAAGCTTTTGCCTATCACAGCAAGTTTACGCTTACACGTGTCTGCTGCATTAGCACATCCAGCAAAGTTATTCTGTCCTTGGCATCGTTGATTTCTGCAGGGGCTTTCTTATCAGCTGTAGTCAGTGCTTTCTGGGGCAATAATGCCAAACAGTTGTGTTTTATCAGGATTATAGGCTTGTTCTGGCGTCAGATTTTCATCAGTGATGACCTTGGCACACTCATCAATGAATTTCTCCACTGCTTCATGATCAGCAGGTGCTTTTTCATCAGAAACCTTCAAAAATTTGCCATAATATTTTTAAACGTCTGCAACCAGCCTGTTGAATATTTACAGTCCCCTTCAAGTTTCAGTTCACTGCGACAGATCTTTGCTTGATTCATAAGCAGCATATGATTAAGTGGCATGTGTTCACTGTGGCACTGATGGCTCTACTCTTTCAGTACAGTATCAAGATCTTCATGTTTAGCTTTACGTAATGCTTTTCTATTTTTTCTTTAACTTCTGTTCATCACTTTCACTGTAGAACTTCAACAATTTAGCCTTCTGTTTCTTCAGGTTATACATGATGGTTATTCCAACACCGTGCTCTTCTGTAAGAGGTTTCACATTTACACCGCTGTCCAGTTTCTTCAACAGCTTGATTTTATGTGCTGTAGAAAAACATAAATGCTTTACTTTTTCTTATCACTGTTACCTATAGAGATATCTGCAGGTATTTTGGACATTTTTCAAAAATATCTTTATACCACAGAGCGGAGAATAAGCAAAAAACATGGCAGTAAGTAATGCATGTGGCCTTTGGCCTCACATAGGGCATCGGGGGTGACCTGCCATTGACGTGCCTGCCCTGAACATGTACCTTTTATTACATTTTGTGGGTGTGTTTGCTTGGGGGAACCTGGGAGTGTGTGAAAGAGATATATTATAGCTCGAGGAGGAGGCTGGGAGTGTCTTTTTTCCCTTGGGAACGCTGAATAAATCGTGAGTTGTGAGCCTGTTTTTTGAATGCTACCCGTCACATAAGGTCAGATGCTGAATTTTTACTTGTGGTATCATGTCAGCACTCAGAAAGTTTCAGATCTTGGAGCATTTCAGATTTCAGATTTTTGGATTAGGAATTATCAACCTGTGTGCTGCAATATCTACCATCTTGTAAAATAAACAAGCAAACAAAAAATTATCCAAGCTCCAAGTACCTGCTACAATGACTTCACCATTTCTCTGTTTTCCTTTCTAGAAAAGTTCCTGCTTGCTCAAAATATCTGCCCATAAACTTTTTCCCAGTTTCTTACCTCTCATTCTTCATTCAACCAACACCAGTCAGATGTTCATCTCCACATCTTCATGCAAACCATTCTTTTAAAGATCTCCATTGACATTCTTCTTGTCAAAGCAACTCATCAATGTTCAATATTCATTTTATTTGATCTCTCAGCAGCATTTGACACAGAGGGTCATCCCCTCCTTCCTGGAACACTTTCTTTTCCAAGGATTCACAGTCCCTGATTTTCCTTCTATCTCAATGGCCACTGATTCTCAGTCTCATATGCTGGCTCCTCCTCATTAGTGATGCCTGTCTAACTGTCAAGTGGAAATGCCCAGTTGGGTAAATGAATCCTCTCTGTCTCCTTCATGTGTGTTCACCATATTGGATTTTTTGCTCATCCTTAAAATGGCCAAGTTCTTTCTGGCCTAGGAGCATGTCCATTTGCTGTCATAGCTGCCTAGAACATTATTCTTTCAAATAACCACATCGCTCCTTCCCTTGTCTCACGCATATTTCTACTTAAATGTCACTATTATGGAGAAATCTTCTCTTACCCTTATTCGATGTAGCCCTTTTCTTCATGGTCATTCCTTGGCCCCAACCCTGTCCATTTTCTTCATAGCATGCTATTGATAATGACGTGTCATATATTTATTCATCTCTTTGTTTACCGTATCTGTCCCCCCACTACAATGCTAAGACCTATGAAGTCAGGAACTCTGTCTTATTCACCACCACTGTACTGGTACCTGGAAGTGTGTGACATATTATGGAATATTTCCGTAAATATTCATTGAATGAATGAATGAAGAAGAATAGCACTGCATTTAAGATGTGGTGTCAGTATAACCCGTGTGTTGATAGGCCACTACCCTATCCTGATTTACATATTCAATATAAACATTTTGAGATCTACAACCCACCCTGGCAATGTTCTGAGCAAGGCACTGTGTGCATGTGTCTGTGTGTGCACAGAGGAGGGGGCGTATTCCAGCATTATAGTCCTCAAGGAACTTATAATTTACATGTACACAATCTAATTACAACACAAGACGGTGTATGGTAGATGCAACAATATAGTTGCTTATTTGTTCATTCATTCAAAAAATATTTGTAAAGCATCTGCAAAGAGCCTACACTGAGAAGGCAATAAAAATTAGAAGGAAACAATAAAGCAAAGAAGAGAAACAGTAGGAAATAGGTGGTGGTATCCCAGATAGATCTAAAACTTGTGCAAGCAGCAGGTTGAACTTGACTTAAGAAAGTTAATAATACACAAGATAAGAAGGACGGTTTTAGTACATTTAAAAAAAAAAAACAGTAAAGAGTAAAAATGAACTGAGTGACATTTCTAAGCAAAAGCACCTGAAAAAGTACAGGCAATGAAATATCCCGTGTAAAGAAGCATTTACCTCCGTCACTCCCCAGAGAAGGAAGATATTTTTGTCTGAATACATAGTATGTAGCAAAGACATAGACTCCAGAAAATTTATTTCAGGCATGAGGGGAAAAAAGCCAAATACCAAGAAAAATATGTTCCAGACTATGACGATCAGATCAAATCATAATTTTATGAAATACTATGTGGGAGCATCCCACATAGCTTTTTATCCTACATTTTTTAAGAGCGAACTGCAAAGCTTTCATATGGAATTATTACCCTGTTTTGAATCTGTAATGGTAGATATTATAGAATTGTCAAAAGAAGTTAACTTCAATTTTTGGCCATTTACATTCTTGTGCGTTTTAAGAATCACTCCACAGGAATATCTGATGTTAACTTTGAAAGGCTTTTCACTTTGAGAAAAGTGTTAGATGTCTTAGAAAACCACATGATTGATTATTTGTGACGGTATGAGAAATTCAGTGCTCAGTAATTTTTATTCCCTAGGAATGTTTGTCCGTTTGTTTCTTTGTTTGTTTAAATACTAAATAAAAAGTTTCCTTAAATGGTTGCCATAAGGGTCTGGGATAATACCTACTGCTTAAATGTTTCTGGAAATTTTAGATTAATTATCAGCCTTAAAAGTAAATATACAGGCAATTATCAAGACAAAATATTGTTTCAGAATTAACTAAAACATTCAGAAAAATATTTGAAGGAATTTATATGTCCTTTGTTCAAATACATGGCCAAATTAAATGTCATGTTAGCAAACTCTGAGAGATTGTTCAACATGAACTTTGGTTCTTCCTAATTCACCTGAGCCCTGATGTGTCTGCTTCAGGTATCTATGATCTCTGTAACCCTTATATTCTCTCAGAACAAAATTTTGCAGTTAATTTCCATTAACCACAAAAAAAAAAAAAAGAAAAAAAAAAGAAGAAGAAGAAGAACAGTGCCTCTCTGCAGTAGGGAAGGTTTAGGAAGAGCTAGTCTTAATAGACACAGAAAGTAGGCTCTGAAGCAGGACACCTATAAATTCACATTTTATTAGCCTGGTTCACATCCTGCTGGACTCCTTTCTCACTCCACGAGAGAAAATTTCTGTTTACATGTACAATCTCCTTGGGACCACAGAGGAGTATGAATTGTGCTCTATGGAAAGAACTGCAATCATATGTGGGAAAAGTGAGTTTAATATGACCTGCGAGGGCTGTACATCTCCTGCTCCAAATTCCTCTTAAGAGATCTACCATCCTCAGTCCAATGAACTCAAACAGGAACCTCCTGTGAGCATCAGTTACTTTAAAAATTCTACAGTTAATAAACCAATAAAAGTGACAGTAGAGTATGGCTGAGAGTCTTATTTCAAAAATTTAGACTAGCAGGACTAGCACTCGAAAGTATCTCTACATACTTAATGTAACTGGGTTTCTGAAACTTAGATATAGAGTGTTTTTTAAAAATGCATCTGTTTTGTTAAACAAACATTCCTATTCATAGAAATTCTATTTCATAGGAGACAGAAATTAAATGACTTTTCAAAGTATCTTAATGGGGGGAAAAACAGAATGTAAACATCAGTGTAGGTGTCAAAATATTCTATGCAAGCTGTTATCTAGAATAAAGATACTGTCTTAAACTAAGTTACAAAAATGTGGGGTCCTTGGGGGGGAGTGGGGGTAAGGGCAACATACGTAACCTAAACGTCTGTACCCCCATAATATGATGAAATAGAAAAAAGAAAAGAAAAAAGAAAAAAAAATGTGAAGTCCTTAAAGATGCAGATGGTGGAATTCAAATAAAATATTATAAATATACCATCCGGCTCTGTCTTTAGTTGCTTAAATTCTTGTTTTCTTTTCTTTTTTTTCCCCCACAGCAAACTATGGGGCGGAGCAAGGAGCAGGACTCTGAAGATGGTTCAAAGGGATTTTTCTCAAGCCAGTTCTGAAATGCTTTAAAGAAAATGGTGGGCAGTCATCTTGCAGGATTAGTTTATATCTGTTATGATACAATTTGTTATGACTTTAACACAAGGGGTTAGAGTACTTTACTTCTTCAAATCTCTTCTAACTTTATTTATTTCATTAATGACAATATAAACTGCCTTGTTCCCACAAGTATTTGCAGTTACTTATATAAATCCATATGGTAAAATAAAACGTTTTAAATGAGAGAAATCAGGGAATAGATAAAACGAGGCTCATATATTAATACAAGAAGCCAGAGAATAAGAACTCAGAAATAAATGTGTACATTTCTGCAAAAGAATTGAAGGTGGACCATAAATTCAGCTCTGAGTCCTCTATCAAACAAAAGGAAGTGAGACATATGATCAGTTACAAAGTTATCATTTTGCATAAGATAACAAATATCCCAGCTCTTCCAGAGAAATAGGCATTTTCTTACATTGAAGTCTGCACAAAACTCTCCCATAGTTCCTCACAGAGGGGACACTGAGGCACTTTGGGGGTGTCATCCTCAATAAGATCCCTACATCATACAGAGCTTGCTCCATAGATCTGTTTCTTACTGTGGCTGGCCCACCATGTTCACGGGGGACTTCATGCCAAAGCACAATTTAATAAACGCAGTTTGAAAGAACTGCCAAAACCACACAATCTAACCACACAGCTTTCCGATTGCCTAGCTTTATTCAGGGATAAACTTTTATGCTATTTACCAGACTAGGTGGACTGGGATGCATATGCTTCAGAGGTCTTTTTAATATTAATTCTCAAAAACTGAGTTTTAATAAGAGTCGAGTCACCAAGGCTATATTCTCTGGCAATACATTGCAGTGTCGGCATTGCATAGAGCTGATCCTGACTGACAGTTTCTCCAATCCAAATTCCCAAAATTGCCTCTCTCAGAACCTTATGGGATACTAGCTTGAATCATTTCCCACTCCAACCTTATGAAAAAGTGTGCCAAGGCAATATCTTCAGGTAGGGCCAAGATTATTTTATAACGGCGCTTGTCGTGCTGTAACATGTACATTATAGCACAATATACAAAACCCTAAAATTTTCAGCTCCTCAAAAGCAGGGATCTTTGTTCATTTTCTTTACTGCTTATAGAAACAGTGTGCAGCATGTAATTGATATTCAGCCAGAACTTGTTGAACACTGAATGAGAAAGTACACAAATGAATGATCTGAGTAAAAGTGGTCCAAATCTTTACCTCATAAAATGGTAGTTCTCAGCATTTTCAAGAATGAGACTCTCTTTTCAAAGTAAAATATAATTAATAATCCCGCTGACTCTGTTTAGTAACTCTGCTTAGAGTTACTCCTTTTTGATAATAATTGGCTTGGAAAATGATAATGAATAAAGATCCTAAATATTAGTGGTGATTAATAATTGAATTTATATTATTCGCAAGCATATATTTAGATTTAATACATAGTAGTATGTGACATCTTTCTTTATTGTACTCAGATAATGATTTGTGTAATTTGGACTCAAGGATGTATTATGTTAACTTGGATGTCCCCCAGGGATCCATGATCCATAGATACAGAACACTAGACAAAAACTTTGCCTTTGTTATTTTGGCCTTGAAATTTTTCTCAAGGGATATTTCAATTTGCCCACCAAAGCTGCAGAAAAATGGTGTGGTTAAGTACACAGAATATGAACTCTGCAGACCTACCTATATTTGAATGGTGGCTCCACTGTGTTCTAGCTCAATGGCCTTAAGAAATGCATTTTGCTTCTCTGAAGTTTTTGAAAAGAGCATAATTATACCCACATTAAGAAAGTGTTGTGAGAACAAGTGAAATAATGTATACGAAGAGTTTCGCACATAGTAAGAGCTGTGTAAAGTACTCTCTTCTTTCCAAGAGATGCTAGATGGATAACAAAAATTAATTTTTGAGATCACTGTTGGCTCCTTACAATGTATCCATTTCACTAGCATTTTTCTGTTTCCTGCAACAAAAGGCCCTGTAGCCACAGCATTTGAAACCATCACCTGATCTGCCAGGTACTTCCACGTTGCTTCTGACTCTTGGAGTATCATTATGATGCAGATTCTAAATAAATTTAATATCTGGTTTCTCATATACAGCTTATAAAGCTCATCCTTTAAGCAGTGTCCTAAACTCAGGGGTGAAAAGCGAAGGAAGGCTTGAGCCCAGGAGTTTGAGGTTGCAGTGAGCTACGACGATGCCACCACAATCTAGCTGGGGTGACAGAGTGAGACCCTGTCTCCAAAAAAAAAAAACAAAAACCAAAAGCAAAGAAAGGATCAACAAAAGACGCTAATTATCTTTTAACATTGTTGTCACATTTCTATGGCAAATGTAGTATACTCAATGAGCTAATTCCATATCAGACTAGAAGGGCAAATAGCACCCCTGGCAGTTCCCTGGTAAAATATTGACAATCAACATGATACTAATGAATGAACCTTAGTTTAATATTTTGTTCAGATTTACCCAAAGGAAAATCTTAATAATTGATGTGCCTTTAGCACGTCTGTAACAGGGATTCAGGGATCCCTTTCATCTTCTCCTTTTCTTAACGCGCCAGACAATAGTGTCTTTATTGTAGTTATCACTGACATTAATGCAAATATTTCTGACAAGTGGAAAATCTTCTTGTAATTAAATTTCTGTTGTCCTTTAATGTTTGATCCCTAAAGAAGGTTCCTTTTAACAGATTTCAAGCTGTGATAATAATATTTTCTTCCTATGTTATCAAAAGTTGTAATCTATTTTTTTTCCTGGACAGCACTCAAAGTAGCTGTAAGACTTAAGAAAAACTGGAAAAGGTACATTTTTTTGCAAAGTTTGGGTGAATTCTTCTTGAATATCAACTTAGAGTTTCAACAAAGTGAAGGAGAACATTAGCAAACCTTGAATAATAACTTATTTAGAAATTAAAGTCACAGAAAATGTCACAGTCTAGAAAGTACTGACTTGTTCAGAGGTGGTTGGGAAAGGAAGAGTGAGGTACGTTAAAGGAATGGAATTTATATGTGCACTTAGACCTATGGCCTTTGATAATTAAGTTACTACTTTTGAGTATGATATAAATCAACTCTAAAAATAACTTCATTGAGCTCAACTTCTTTATTTTTTGACTTTCCAATAATTTACTTAGGAAGAGCCTATCGAAGCATAAATATGAAATGACTAGTTATTACATCTGTTAAAATAAAATGTGTGCTACCAAATTCCTTCATAAATAAGACTAAGCTCAACATAGATAAAAGTCAGTTTTTTAAATCTTTACATTTATTGTTATCATACATCTACCTATTTTGAGCTTTTTTTTTGTTACTTGAGACTTTAAAAGATAAAGCTTCAAATAAATCAAAACGCTTTTTAAAAAATTCTAGTTAAATAACTGATCTTGTTTAAAAGTAGGATTATAGTATATAAAACTTTTATAGAGAAAATCTGTTGTCCTCTCTGCGCTAATCAATACTCAAAACATAAATGTTATAATAAAAAGTGCTGCCAAAACAACTAAACCCATAGGACGTTCATAAACTTTACCCTCCACCTAGTGTTGCTAACCAAGCCAAATATTCATTTCTCAGCATATAGCAAAGTGACAGGCACTCACAACAGCAGCGATGTCAATGGACAAACTCTGCTCTCAAACAAAGCTTGGTGGTGGAGGGTGGTCATTAATTGAGTTAGGTAGGGGAGACCCTAGAAATTGAGGTTTTTGCTTAACAAATGAAAAGAATGACCTCAGAGAAGTTAAGTGACTTAATCAAGGTGGTATGCTACTTTGTCACTACAAAATAACAAGAATTTAAGGCCATTGAGTTCCAGTTGGTCTCTATCCAACACTGCTCTTCAGTAGAGATCTTATGCTAGCACATTTTTATTCATAGATGTTTTACAGTTCTGTGAATGGAGAATACATATTGACCAGATAGAAATCAAGTTGCTGGTTTTTGTTTCTGGTTTGTTTTTTGTTTTTTGTTTTTTTCAGTATGGACAATTTTTCCTTCTACTACATCTGCAAAACTAAATCATGGCTCCTGGAGAGATAAGCTATCAACTGACTGTGGACATCAGGAAAATATATCTCTAGAACATTTGATGAAAGGAGGATTTATAGCTTATCACAAGCCACTTAAATGGCCAAGAAGTAGGATAGTCCAGAGACTTCTGGTTTTCATTAATAAAGTTATAATATTTGCTCTCATTTCAAAGATGAATTGCCTATTTGTAATACTTAAATAAACAAAATAACCATGGAAGAGACTCAGAGATTCCATAGACATGTTTGGGTTATTAATACTTCAGGCAGCAGGTGTTTTCCTCAATGAAGACAGGGGATTGACAGCATTGGAGGTTGCTGTTACAGGTAAAAAAAACGAAACAAGAAATAGCACAGACTTTGTCACAAATATTTGACAAGTGAATTTTGCCACCACAGTTATGAAATAATTGATTTATCAAAGAAATATTCACATGTACTCACCACTAAAATTTTGTTAATACAGTGCTAGTTCTCATTCTATGCATTTACTGATTCTATTTTGAAAGCAAAAACTTAAATTCCCAATCTGCCAATGCCATGAGAGAGAGACTGAGTTATCCTAAGATAGAATTCAGTATGCCCCAACCAGTTAATCACAATTAGAAATTCTAACTCCAAAATTATCAAACTGAACAGTTATCTAAGCCTACGTACTATGTACTTCTTTCCTAGACCTTTAAAGGAATTTTTACCAGAGGATGGAGATAACATTCAGCAGTATTCAGCATCCTTCAGTCCTGTGAAGAACTCACTTTCCATGAAATCCTTTCTCTCTTACCTGCCCAGCACACACAGACTCCTTCATTGTTAGCTTTTAGCGAATTGGGAAGTACGAAGGACAACTGGCATTGAATGATTTCCAATGGCAGAAAATTCATCTCTGAGGGACAGAGTTAACCAAAATTGTAGACCATAAACAGTATAGCTTCATGCCAGCACACATGAAAATTACTTTGTTTCCTGAGTGCTCTTACAACAAAGCGGAGCTCAAGGTTTTCAATTATAACCCTATGGTCTTATCTCTTAAAATGTAACTTCAGGCTAGTTACTTGAGTTTTCAAACCTCTTTTTTCTCATTG